>JAPYYQ010000186.1:0-131437 GCA_030522585.1 Anagyrus pseudococci | reverse complement strand
ATATATATACACATACATACATGTGCGCGGACTCGAGATTTTTTTTCGGAAAACGTTCGTGGCTTCGACGATGGACTTTGCCGAACGTCTTCAAACGACCCTCGGCTTTTGTTTCTGTGTACATATACTGTGATTGCGAGGGACTGGCTTTCTGGATTACGGTGGATCTCTGGCGAACGTTTCTCGTTGATGTATATCTATGGCAACTTTTTATACGCTGCATGTTTTTGAATTTTTTAATTTTATTCTCAACCAAATCGATTGTACTGTTCGTTGGACGAAATTTATCTATATTGTTGTAGTGAAATTAAGAGACAAAATTGTTTAGGGTGAAATTCGTTTTCGTTTGCACGCAAACATGAGAGTTTGTTTGCGTATTGATAAGGCATGGGTATAGCGAGTGTCGAGCGTACGGCGATTCAATTACAACTTTCTCCCTGCCCGTCGTGATTTTTCAAATTTACATTTTAAGCTAGGGCGAAAAACCTCGGACCGATATTTCTGCCCGAGAATTGTTATTTTTATGAAAACAGACGAACAAGAAGAAAAGCAAAAGTGAGAGAGAGAAAAGCGATTTAATATAACTTTTTTTTTCAAATGAATTTTTACGAGCGAATAAAAGGCGCTTTGATGAGGGAGAAGGAGAGAAAGGAAGCAAATACTACATCTAGGCGCGCATTAATTTCTCGCGCTGTATCTCTGCAACAATGGCGGATTTTAACGAACGTTATACATTTTACGTAAGGCTCAAAGGGCGTTTAATTAAAATTTCGCGCTTTAAAAATGTCTTAGCAAAGCAGTACGTCTGCCGCTGCCCCTCCTACCACCGAAAATATTTCACGCGGCCTCATTTCCATAGCTATCTAAATTAAAGCCGCGGAAAATGCAACCAAAATTCGTCTCTCAATTACCATAATCACCTCCGGAGCGACGGCCGCAAGCCTCTCCTGCTCAAAATGAAATCTCAATCAGAAAATTGCAATTGCACACACCTCACGGTCCAATAGTACAGTCGAAAAGAGCAAAATCAATTAATTACGGAGTTATATTCAGTGGAGAGAGAGAGAGAGGGAGAGAGAGAGTAGGTTAGCCACCACCGCATATTCCGCAAGGCCACGCTTGGCCGCCGCTATCGGACCGATCCCTTGGCGCTGCCGAATTTCCAATTCGACGTCGTCGCCCCTCGCCCCCGCCAGCTAACTTTGCGTACACTCTCCCATACACACACGCGCACGTGTACACAGGCTCTCTTCCTCTTTCTCGATGTATCGTTCAATTTCCCGGAGCCAAGGTGGGAGGGTACCAGAGGAGCCAGCCTGAATTATAGGGTTTTCCCCGACTTGAGAACGCCGTGTACACAGACTAAGAGAGCCTTCCCTCTCGTCGCTCCCAGCCTCTCCTTGCAAATAAGCAAACTACACGCGCGGCCGCATGAATAACCGAGCCTCGAGCCACGCCGGTTCTATTTACCCAGCGTATACGTGTAGTGCCGAGCTATATGCGCTCGCGCCTTCAAGTGTACGTACCGTACGTACGTGTGTGTGTAAGTAGAGGCGGGCGAGAAAATGCATATGCATGGCTGGTGCCGTCGGTGGGCCAAGCGTTTGGACGATCCGCAAGCGGCGATGCTGCAGATTCAAGAGTTTCGCCGCTTTTCTGCGAAACCGTGATTTCGTACGAGTCGTTGCTCCCCTCCCTCTCTTTCTTTCAGCTACTTTGTACGGCTGATTTAGCGAGGAAAGACGATCCTGCGTTCTTTTGCATTTTTCACAACTTTCGGTGTACGGGTGAGTGTGTGTATTATAAAAAGATGGTGCTTGCTTGTCCCCTCCCATTTTCTCCTCTTCGCCATGTGCTTCGGAAAAATTTTGATGGGCAGAATAAAGCGCTAAAAGCGCAGGAAAGTACGTAAGTACTCGGGGATTTGAATGACGCAATAAAAGCGATCGATCGTAAGAAGACGGAAATTTAATAACTCCGACATTAGTCCCCGTGCTAGAAGCTCCTCTTTTTTTTATGGATACGTACCGATGGAAAGGTTGTGATTTTTAGTTGAACTCTCGTATTTTCTATGACCTTTTTATACTCACACACACAACCAAACGATGTTATATTCGTTAGAAGAAGAAAAAAGCGTTTTATGTAATATACTCATCCAACGAGAGCATACGAAAAAGTTTTCATCGACGGGAAAAAAAAGACAATTTCGAAATAAAAATACAACGGATTTCCTACGTCAGACTGAACAAACACTTTGTTTTAGCCCTTTTGAAACTCGATTGAGTGAATTCCGGCAGAGCTTGCGCAATGTTTCGAAGTGAGCCGATAGACGCGAGGGCATGAGAATCCACGCTCGCGAAGCCTGCACTCTAATAACTAAGCCACTCGAGGCCCCCCCTAAACGTGTATAGTAATAATCATCGTTAATGAGAGAAAAAACCGTTTTACCCAGTATTTACGAAATTTTAGCCTCTATATACGGGAAAAGAAAACTGTAAAAATTGTAAATAATATTTTTAACGTTTTAAACATGTCCTTAGGTACAGTTAATTCCGAGTGTACACGATTGAAATGTTATACGGTCGAGACGCACACGAAGAAGAAAAACCACGGGTGTACGACTTGCAGCCTTTATTTTACAACCCATAAAATATCCCGGTGTCTCAGCTCCCGGGGACCTTGCTTTGTAAAATACCGAACGCGCAGAGCCACAAACAAACCCCCGAGAACACAAAGAACAAAAAAAAAGGAAAAAATAGTACGTTCTTCAGCGATTAAAAAGAAAAAGTCCTCGCTCAAGCTTCGATATACAACAGCCGCTCTTGTTTAGCAATCACCCCGTATTATTTTAATAACATCGACTCAAGTCTTAATCCTCCCCCCTCCTCCTTCCTTTATGCCATCGACTTTATCCACTGGAGCGTGCAACAAAACGTGGCCGCAAATACCGAGAGAGAGAGAGCCGAAAAGGGCTTGGACCACGAGCGAATGGTATCCGGCGCTCTGGCCCTCGGGGAGAAAAATGGGGCGCAAGTAAAGGGAAAATCCGAGAGAGGAAAAGCTCCGAGAGCAGCAGCAGCCGCCACCTCCTCCCCCCCCCCCCTACTTCCCCGTCCTTTTCCTGACGGTATTATGAATTTATGACCAAGAGACCTAGAGCCCCTCCCAATCCGAGGGAAACACCGGACAATCGCCGGAAAGCTCTCTTCTCCCGGCCTCCGCAGCGACTCCCAACGCTGCTCTCGCTTGCGCGGCCCTGCTTCTTCTCTCCACCGGGCGGACGTTTTTAATAGCTCGTTAATTTGGAATTACCGGAAATTGGGGAGCTAAATGCGTTTGGACGCTTTAAATCCCGAAAATGATGACACTTTTCTCTCTCCCCTCCCCATGGTGTCTACACTCTCGTCATCCTCATCGCTGGCCGGCACGTTCTCCCCGTGAAAAATCGAACGCCAGTCGAGCACGAGCCGATAGATAATACGAGAGAAGGGAAAGGCGGTCGGCGCTCTCTTGGGGGGGAAAAGCGATGGATAAGAGGGGAAGAAAGGGAAAAAGAGGGTAAAGGGGATCGGAAAGTCATTGTACTGCTGGCAGGGAGTGCGGAAGGGGATGAAATCCGTGTGGAAGCGAGGCCCACGCGCGAATATGTGGGTAAAATGAGGAAAGCTTAACGAGCTGCGATTTTTCTTTTTCAAAGTCATTTGCGGTATGTTGTATTATAGACAGTCGTGGGATTTTCCTTGTGTAGAGAACGGCGAAGAGAGCGGCTGTGAGACATTTGTCGGACAATGTTTTCGGTTTGTTTTACTTTGAACTATATGCTGCCCGTTTTTTGTCGAGTAAAAAAAGAGATATCGGAAATAATTCGAAAATTTTTGCTTTTGTCGGATAATGGAAAATTAATGCTTAGCGGCAACCCAAATAACCCGTGAAATGTAACCGTTATTTCGCGTTTTTTTTTCTTCATTCCTTCAACCCTTGGGCACTTTGAGAAAGCTCGAGAAGTCAAATATTGAAACAAGGTAATTTAGAAAAGAGGTACTCTTGAAACTAACAATTTTCCAGCGTAAAAGTCGCGAAAAGAATTCTGGTTTCGCTTTGATTGGAAAACCGAATGAATTTTAAAACTTTAGTCTTTTTCCATAAATTTGTAATTTTAAAGATCAAAGAAGGTTGAAATATACATTACTTAACCGAGCGTACGGACACAATTTAAAGAGGAAAAAAAAACATAAAAGCGAACGACGCTTAATTTAAAAAATTTTATAACAAAAAAAAATAGTTCACAATATTTCATTCAACTTATATACAGTTATCAATCGCCACATTATGTCATAACTTGTTATCCATTTATAAATTCGACTTGAACTTCACAGATCATAAAATTAAAAACAAAAAAGTTATTTTAATAAAAAATACCGTAAAGAAAAAATTTTTTATAAAATTGTAATTACAAACTTTTTTACAAACGAAAAAGAACAGTTGTTAAACTCGCTTTTGAAAATCAAGAAAGTAATCAAGCTCACTTAAATATCGCCTTTGCATTAAACCAAATAATGAAAAAAATTGCTAAAGATTTTGATCTACGAGCAATTCCTTCGTTATCGGTCAAAAGAACCAGCATTATATATCTGCATAATACCATTGTTATGATTAATAATTAACGAGGCCCTTCCTTCAACCCTTCCTTATAAAAAAATTCCAAAAACATAACTTTTTAAATAGCACGACAAGATTCCGTCTTCCGTCGGTGTTCCTTCGACAGACTGAAAGCGATGATTGAATTGTATAAATTACCCGAGTAAAGTGCGTAAAGTGTTTCACACTATTCAAGCTCTATCTAGACTTATCTTTGCATTATTGTAAAAAGTGTCAATGGCAACGATCTCGTGTACAATTTTTATAATTTGCATTAAAGGACGTTTCCATTGTGTATGTGTGAACTCGATGTACAATATTAAAAAAAAAACAAAAGTACCCGTAAAATACGATATGTCATCCATTGGAAGTAATACTCGAAAAGGTGTATCGCAACTCCAGAATAATGAAGTAACAGAATTTTCTATGTAAATTTAAAAAATCGCTGGTGTAAGGTCATTGCTTCGGCAAAACAATTTCTTCTCAACTGTCGAAGATTAAACAAATAAACAACGGTGTAAACTTGTTATGGTGTTATTCTAAGCGAAGCGATATGTGTACTTTTCGAACTATACTCGAGCAACCATGCGTATTATAATAATTATATATACACAGTGTACCTAACGATCGAAAAAGCGAACTGAGCTATATTACGTATACTACTCGAATGTCTTCCTTCCTTCGACATGTCAAGAGAGATTCTTTGATCGCATCTCGACGAAATGATCAACCTCAATAAATGTCTTTAAACGTAATGAAGATTGTAAACGAACAGTATGCTAGATTTTTTTATATTTTCAATTGTAACACTTTGAAAAACTGTGGCCAATTTACAATTCTTACTAAAGTATATTTCAATCGAGAAAGTTGTATCAATCGTAAAAATTATTCGAAATTCGATTATGGTTTGATCTTTTTAGATTGTAATACGACAATGAATTGCTACTATTGTAAATATTGTAAATGAAAAAGAAAATTAATCGCATCATTTATTTTTTTCTACTTCATGATTCGATCTCAATTTGCTGCAGTTTCTCAAAGCATAAATAAGGAATTAATCAATCTGCATTTAAAATAAAATTAATACTTTATAGTTTGAATGTAAAAAAAGCTTAAAAAATTATGTTTATGGGTTTATTTCGTAAAATTTGAAGCAAAGTAATATGTGGATCTATGCACTACTCTATATGAAATGTCATTAATTCAACTTAATTATCAAACTTTTAAAAAATGTGCTTCTATACTGTCGTTTAAGTTAAATTAATCTTTCCGTTATTTATATCTATTGCCACCAACCTAATGGGCAATCAAAAACATCTTCAAAGCAAACTAATATTTCTACCTGTTAAATATCAAATATCTTCCAGTAACATCATTCAAATGACTATCCGTGATCAGTCGAAAATCAAAACATATATGCCAATCACAATTTCAACGACACTGCGAAAAAAAGTAAAATGTTTACGAAAATAAAAAATTCTGATGAACTAAAACACTAAAGCTACCATCATTTCCTGTCTTTACACGAAGGAAAGTGTGGAGTTGAAGGACACTGGATCACCAGTTGTTACCGAAGAAAAAATTGGCTAAAAATTAGAAAAGGAAATACTGAATTGAAACATAGCTACGGCGAACAAGTTCGAATTGCTCGTTTTGCATTTACAAATGTCGACGAGTATAAGATAATTACGCAAGAAGGTGAATGACGAAATCTACGATATCAAAGTTCCACTGTAACTTGATTTTGGACTCACAAAATAAATGTTTCTAATGCAAATATCCAAGAGTGTTTTCTTATTATATTTAATTTAACTCTTTTAGACCAAAAATTTATATTACAGAAAGCTGACAGTCTATAAACGGTCTAATGATAACATTAGCGTTTCCGACATGTTGAAAATATAAGGTTATGCTTATACGAATTTTGATTAACTTTTATAATTACTATAACAAACAATAAATACTAAATAACTTAGGTAAGTACCCATGACATAGTAAACACATATAGCACAAATAAATCTTAAAATTTTAACTCCCAAAGAATTAAATCAAGATTTGATTTTGTTAATATTTCGTAGCACTTTATCAACTTACTTTTTGTTCCTGCATTCTTTAGATAAACTAATTAATCTAGCATTGCATTATTTTATCGTTGATCCAATCGAGATATTTGTAAACTCGAACGAAGATATCAGGTGAGCCACGTGCGCACAGATCGGCCATCGACGCTATGCCAATTTGTTCGTATTCAGGGCCTTCGGAAACTAAAGGACCTCCACTGTCTCCCTGAAAAAAAATAAATCTACGTGTTTATTCTGGATTAATAAAATCTGTAATATGTATAAAAACATGCGAACATACTCTGCATACACCATGTCCACGTTTCAACAACGTGCAGATAAACGAATCTTTTAAAACAGCTGAACCGTCTTTACATTTGTTCTGACTGACTAGCTTGACCGTCAACTCTTGCAACTTATTCGGAGCACCTGAGCCCAACTGAAAATTATAAATACATTTTATCTATAAACTATTTTATTGAGTTTCGGTGTACTTTAACGTAAATTAATTAATTTCAAACTAATTTATCAAATTAAAAGCAAAATAATACCTTGGTTTCTCCCCAGCCCATTGCAATAACGGGATATCCGGCTTTCGATACATTTTTGTTTGTCAGCTTGATCGGCTTTACCTTATCGTTATACTCCAAATCCTTTTTCAATCGAATAAGCGCTATGTCATCATAATATCCAACGTATTTTTCGTGCACTATTAACTTGTCAACTTGATAAACATCACCTGTGGTGGCGTTAGCTTGCTCGGTACTTCCAACTTTTACCGTAAAATTCCCTGGCTCTTCACGGCTGTCGTTAAATCGTAATAAAGGTTTTAAAAAAACACCTAATAATGGCAATGTAATAAATTTCACAAAAAATACCTACCCTGCTATGCAGTGAGCCGCTGTCAAAATGTAACGTCTATTCAAAATTGAAGCTGTACACGTGTGTCTGCCAAGGTATTTCAGAGACACCACAAATGGATATTTGCCTTCTGGTACGTCTGAACCACCCACGATCCGCGGATTGGCTAAAATTTACAATTTAAGAGTTTCAATTATCAGAAGAGTCTAAATTTAAAACGAGACAATACGTCTATTACAAGTTGAGAAAAATTGCGATATTATCGTTTATCGTTATTACGCTATTACCTTTCGCGGTTGCGAGGAGGCACAGGAGAACTGAGGCTAATAGCAGTTTCATTGTTTTTAAACTATTGAAAACAATTGTGACCGAGAATTCGAGCTTTTTATACCGTTTGTACTGATATGATTACACGTGTATCGAATATAAAGCTTTGCAATGACCGAGATAAAATCATTGATATTTGCCCGTATCACTGCTGTGTACTTGAAAGCCTTTAAATTATTTGATAACCCAGTCGTTTTCCTACATGGTGATCTCATTTTTTATGCGCTAAATTGAAATTTTAAACTTGTCCAAGGTCAGTAAAGTCAACATTTACATCGATTGCAACTAACACGATTAAATTACGTAAACAACCGTGAAACGGTTGACCTAAAGTTAGCCTTTAATTTTAGTAAAGAAGTTTCAGTTTCATTATACTAAAATGTGTTTTATTTATTAAAGCATATGAAGTTTCCGATAAATAAGTAAAACATTATTTATTTGACATTTATACACTACAATTGGGTTTTTCAAAAATTAAATTACAGAAACGTATTCTTTATAGATAAAAGATTATAGTTATCAGTACTAAAATATTAAAAAATGTTCAAGTTATTTGAAATCCTAGAAATTGTTTATTTATCTAATCTTGTACTTTCATTAACTTTCATTGCAGAAATAAACACATCCGGCTACACACATTCCCAGACAATAAGTATCAATTTTGATATCAATTTCGATGCACCCAGATATTTTTTGCTATTTTATAAACAACCTTTCAATATCCCCTCACAACAGACCTTTACAAAAATACTGTATTTTGATTTCTTTCTATACTCTTTTCACTAGAAAGAAACTACATTTCCATTATTTTTTCTCCAAAATAAACTTTTATTTTAAAATTTCGAAAGAATTGTCTAGAAATAAAAAGAATAAAATAAACACTAAAATAAAATTTTTTAAAAGTTAATATTCTGTGAAATTATTAAAAAAAAAAAAATGAAAAAAAAATATTATTCAATATGAGATCAACAAATAGTGGTTCTGTATATTGAACAATTTTGAAACACGAGAATTTTTTTTAATAAATTAAATTTTTACGGTAGTTTTACGTAACTAAAATGGTTATAAAAAAACTACAAGGAACATCAGCAAAATTCATTGAATTGCTTTCTCTTTCAAATGATTCTTTATTGTTTTTGAATTATCATCGAACTTCTTCTTTCTACACGTGAATTAAAATTTATTTTTGGTTATTTTATATTTTTATACTTACTCCGATGACAAACCGAAGCAAGAAGATTTTTTAATGGTTTATTTTGTAAACGCAACGTAAAAACATTTCTTCTTCATTGTGTATGTCTTTTAATTTTTTTTAATATCTACATTTTCTAATTCCAATGATCGAGAACGAAGATGAAGGGGAAATTCAGAAAAAATGTTCAGAAAGTAGGTTATTTTTTCTGTAAGGTAAAATACATAAAGCCGTTTGTGTAGACTAAAAATAATTTCAATTGTAGGTAGTTTATCGTCGGAAGAAAACATCGAAATGATTAACGCAATTGTGAATGTTGTGAATAATGCAGAAGACAACATAACAAGTAATAGTTTACAAAGTTTGATTGATCCATTAGATGATAGCAACAAGAGTAGAGGTATAAATAAATATTGTTAATTGACATATGTTGAGTTTCCTTTGATTAATTTAAAAATTTGTCAATAATTTAGAGGAGAGAGTTAAAAAAACTGCAAATAAATTGACAAACACAAAGAATGATAAGGATGACAATTATAATAATGTTTTTATAAAATTTGATACTATTGAAACTGCTGTAAACACTGTTGGTATGTTTAAATATAAGTTATCTAATTTTGTAGATTACTAACTCTTTCTTTCTACGAAAGTAAAGGGTAATTGTATATTTTGTTAATTTTATCAGAAGACCCTTTGACAAATGTAAAGGAGGAAATAAACGATCATTTATGCGTAATCGATGACACCGACTCTAACGATTCTGATGAAGAGATTATTCAGTATCTTTGTCGATCGACAAATTCTAAGAAATCAGCTAAACATCATCTAAAACCAAGTGGTGATTATCGCAATTTAATTGCTATTTTTATAACGATTTTTGTTTAATTATCATTCAAAAATTCCTTAGCTAAAACAAGAAAAACCACAAATTCTAAAAAAAGAACAAAACCTAAGCCAGGAAATGTTTCTCCAAGAAAAAGAAGGTCGAAACGTCGTAAAACTATCGTAAAATCATACAACGAACAGGATTTGATGAAGAAACACATTAAGGATTGTTTATTAAATTTATATTTACAAAATTAGCGAACAATCTCAAGAGCAAGGTATAAAAATTGACGATAGTGTAAAATCAAATTTTGCTACTCCAATAAATCTTAAACGTCATTTGATTAAGCATTATTGAAATTTGTAGAGATTATGAAAGATTTTAGAAATATATGTATTCTTCATGAATTACCATTTTCTGTACTTTACCAAAAACTTCCGTCAGTACTATAAAAAATATTTTATTAAAACTATTATTTATACAGATAAACTAGACGACCGAATTTTCAAATATCCACACAACAGTCACGTCATTTGACATTGTCGTCTTACGAAAAGAAAAATTGCTGTACACAATAATAATATATATCACAAAATGAAAAAAGACAGTAATTCGGTCGCTCGTAATATACAATTCAGTAGTTCACAGAACCAATGCGAACAATTGGAAAACTAACTCACTTAAACACTAGTGTCTCTTTTCCTTCTTCGACTTCTTTCTGCTCTTGCTCTTCGAGCGTTCCTTGTGCTTGTGCTTCTTCTTCTCCTTCTTCGACTTCTTCTTGCTGGACTTTTCCACCCACAAGCTGTTATCCTTGCTATCCACCTTCTTGGATCCACCAGTGAAGATCGGCCGCATACTTGTAGCGTTACTAGCCTGCGGCGGTGCTACGGGCAAAGCCGGCCCGTAAACGTCCATCGGTTGTTCCTCTTCCTTCTCTACCTTGACCTTGACCTCCTGATCAGCTTCTTTAGTCGCCGACGACTCGCTCTTGTCTGTCGTTTCGTCTGCTTTGAGACTCGTAGAAGCATCCGATGGATCTTTCCCCTTCGCTGGTCTCATCAGACTGTCCAGATCCAGCTTGGCAAAGATGCCTCTTGGTGGTGAGGTATTGCGCTGAACATTCTGCTCGCTGGCTTGTTTGCCGATTAACGCAGCTTTCAGCTTTTCCTCGTCCGGCTGCTGGGCTGACTCCTCGGTCTCGGACTCCGACTCGTCGCTGCTACTTAGGAATATCGATTTGTACAGGTCCTTTTTCTCTTGTGTGTTCATCCTTGCTACAGGTTCCTCGGGGCTCTTGGAGCTTGTTTCGGCCTCTGCCTCGTCGCCCTTAGTCGTCTCCGAACTCTGGCCGAACACTCGGTCGTAGGTGTCTTCGAAAGCCTTCTTTTTCTCGGATATCGGTTTAGATTTCGACTCAAACAGCTCCTTGCTGTCTTCTGCATCTCGAGCGTTCCTCTTATCAAGCGCCTGACGAGGTTCCTCTTTGACGGACGAAGAGCTGCTCGCGACTGTAGAGTTAGGCACGTCGTGCTCCAATTTCTGCCCCACGTCGAACTTGGACATCTCGTTCCACGATATATTGTCGAAGATGGAAAACTTCTTTTTCTTCTTCTTGTCGTCGTCGACGACAACGCCAACGAACGGCTCGGCTACATTGAAACGTACGCAGACCAGTTTAGCTGGTCTCCACTCGATGTCGATCCTTGTAAGCTTGCCGAACATTTTCATTTTTGCAGCGGCCATCATTCTCTCGTCCCCCGTCAAACTCTCGAGATCAATCTTTTCCTCCAGCACCTGCTGCTTTCCAATCTCCGCGCTTGCTTCGCTATCCAACTTCTCGCATATCTTAGCCGCCTTTTCAAACTCCTTGACTTCTTGCTCGCGCTCCCAATCGTTCATCGACAATGGCTGTACGCTCGAGAACTTGATTTTCCGCTCGTTTTCGGAGAATTTGAGAAACTGCTCGAAGCGCCGCTGCTTGTCTAGATCTGCGAATGACGGTCTTGACAAACTCTTTGGCGCTGGCTCAGGAGGTTCTACGATGGACTTATCTGGCTCGGAAGTGCCGAACGAGCTTGCACTTTGTAGATTGCCTTGGATCTTCGGGTCGGTACCGAGGGTCTCGCCTTTTACAAATGATGTAGAGGAGAGCTTGTCTAGCCAAGATGCGGCGGTTTTCTTAGGTTTAGACTGCTCTAGCTTTTGACGCTCGGCAGTTTGCTCTTTGCCGTGCAAGTTTAAAGTGCGAGTAATCATGTTGACAGCTGGGCTGCTGCTTTTGTTTAATTCTGCGCTTGAATTTATTATACTGGGACGGTCGTCGTTGATTATAATGGCTCTGCTATGTGCAGACATTTCAGTTCTGAAAAAAAAACAATTTATTTTAAAATGGTTTTAAAAAAGTTTGAACGTAAATTTTCACAACTTATGTACCTCTTATGCCTATCTTTTGGTTCCTCTGCTATAGGTGAAAATCTGCTTTTTCTGACTTTATGAAAAGGCTGGAAGTCTTTTGGTAAAATAGGCGCAGGAAATACTTTTTTTTGCGGAAACTGTTCTTTGGCCAGAACAAATCCCTCGATGCAGTTTTGTTTTGGCTTCTTTTCCTCCGACCATCGACTTTTTGATTTACGTTCAGGCCCGAGAGTAAAATCATAACGTGACATGTCGTCTCTTGCATAAATGTCCTCATCTTCAACCTCAAAAGCTCCCACACCAAAAGCTTGTCCTCTTATGGAAAGTTTCTTATTTTTTTCTTGCACATTAAAAGCTGGTGCATCAAAAAGATTAATGTGTCCAAGGACAGGATTTCGATCCAAGCCACTGTAGCCAATACCAAAATAATTATCTTTTGGATTGCACCTGCAAGAAAATAAATGATTATTTCAAAATTCAAACTTTTGTGTTAATTCATTATAAATATAATGAAATAATATACCTGAATGGCTCGTAATCATCAGGTGCAAACGTTATATTTGCAAATTCGTCATCTGATTCATCAGATTCACTGTCGGTATCTTTTTCTTGTTGCTGAGGCAAAGCACAACCATATATTTTTATTTTTTCTCTTTGTTTCTGTACTTTCTTTTTCTCCTTCTTTGTAAGTCGTGGGCCTACACCTTGACCAGGTTTCCAACCCATCTTTTTTAACAACATAACACCAATTCTTTCTCTGAAATAAATTTTAAGTAAATATTATATTTATACATATGTATATACAATGTATACACACGTGTGATTATCTTGTAGATATTCACCTAACAGGTTTAAGAAGTTCCTGCAAAACTGGTGTGCCAGGTATTGGCCCAGTACTATCCTGTTTCACTCTTTCTCTTTTAACTCCTCTTTGATTCTGGTCAGTATACCCTTGAGTTGCTCTAATTGCAGTTGGTGCAATACCAAATTCTCCCGTATCCTCTTCATCCATAAAATCTTCAGGTTTTTGTACAACATTACCAGCTTTGCTACTTCTGGTTGATTTGAATTGTTGAGGACGCCAGCCATCTCTTGTGCCTACTGTATTAAAATAACCTGCTGAGAAACCACCAGTAAATGCACCATGAAATCTTCTGCGTCCTTTATCATCAACAGCTATCTGCTCTTCAACGGTGATGGGCTTTTTACGAGGCAGATTGTCTGTGAAAAACCAAGTAACAAAATTGAATTTGTATTAATTTTAAGTAGTATTAAAAAACAAAATAAATATTGATCACAGTGGAATAAAATTTGTTCCATTATGATTCATTAATATAAATAGAAAATATATATCTTAAAAAACAAATCAAATGTGAATGAAAATATTCTATTTTAAATATCTAAACCAATTTTAAAAAAAATGAATGAATAAATTTTTACAATTCAACACTACAGAGAAGAAAGTAAACAAACTAACTGATTGAGAAATAATTTTGAAACAAACCTTCATCCAGAGGGTCCAGTGCAGTACCATATGTAACAAAATCATCTTCACTATCACTCATAGTGTTTGTTTTTGTTAGAAATTTATTTTGGACATTAATTTATCGAAAATTAATGTTGAAACATTGCTTAACTTGAGGAGCCTTACAAACAACTGTTTTGAGGTTAAGTGGTCTGCTGCATACGCATACATGGATACATATTACATACACATGAAACAAAATGCTCTGTCTTGTTATACCTAATTTTTTAAATGCATATTATCAAAACAATTAAATATGAAATATAAATAATATTAATTCATAAATGAAATCTATAATATACTTACTTTTTGTAATGCTATTTTAATTTCTAGTTTAATTTCTTGTGAAAAATAACACATGTAAAATCAAAATGTAAAATTACGCAACTCTTAAAAAAGGGAATAATAAAAAAAGAAAGTTTGAGAAATAGGGCAAAAGGGGAAGTTTAAAATTTAAAATGGTAAATACATAAACAAAAATAATTAAAATATAGATATAATATCACATAAATAGTAATAAACATTTTAGTTAATCAAATTTCAAATAGTTATGTGGTTATAAAAATAGTAGTTATTATATAAATCTTAAAAACTATTAAATATTAAAAAATGGGAAATTTATAAATTAAATTAAATATAATTAAATAATAAATATAATATTAATATATACAATAATTGAAAAAAAGAATCATAGAAATAAATATATTCATGTAAAAAAATACACAAATACTTATATAGAATAATAAGTTGAAAAAAATTATATAGAATAATTATTTATAAAAAAATATTAAAAATCACAGTAATCCCAATTTCTGTTTACTTTTTTAAATTGTTAAAATAAATCTAAATACTATAAAAATTCATAGAAAGTAAATGCAAGAGGATGCATCAATTTATTTAATTCTTTAAAAGTGAATTTAATTATTTTTAGTCAATCCAAAACTATTCTTCATAAAAAAAGTCAAATTTTTTAAATTAATTTATGAAACTGATACAAAGTATTAGTTTAGCACAGAAAGGGTAAAGGGGCTTACTAATTTTCAGAACAAGAAAGGGAACTATTTTTCAATCGTCAGAAAGAGCATTGAAGCAATATTGGTGCACATTTTCTTAATAACTTGTGCTATTTATTCTTTGGCAAAGCACCCTTTTTTAAATGGTTGGTGCTTAGTAAGACATTAGCATTACTGAAGGGTCAAATGGCTTAACAAATAATTTATGTTTAGATAAATTTTAACAACTATTAATTATGTTAGTGAAATATAAGAAAAAATTATGACGTTACTGCGAAATTTAAGAACAATACAAATTTTTTTTATAAAAAGTAAGCTAAACGCGCCAAACAGAAATTGAGAGTTGATCGCGCGAAAATTTTAAAAATGACTCACCGGTGATGTCCTCCGATATTGGTCGGCGCAAATCCGTTTGGGACTTACCTTTTGAAATCCATCGACGGTTGAACGGCTAATCGAAGACAAAACCTTTTCCCAAAAGCCCGTGTGAATAGACAATAACTAAGTAATCTAGACATCTTATTTAATTGTACTTCTTCCATTATTTATCAAATAGCTGTTGAATTACCACTAATAAAGAATTTCACATCACTAACAGTATTAACTCACTATACGTACACTCACGGAACTCACGTATATATTCGCGCCAATCGCAATATTACGACACTTTCACACCACTCGCGAATTCACGATTTGCGATTTGTTATAAGAAAATGCGCTAATGGCCGGTAGCAGTTAGCGCCGCTTGAATTCCGAGAAATGCCCTCCCCCCTATACAGCAGCTGCTGTAGCTCCGATTTTTCAGCCAACAATGGCGCATTTTTACTTTGCGAACTTTATAGACATGGAGAAAAGTAGGTACTTATTTGTACCCGTCCGTCAACCATCGAATCAATTACGCAACCGTCACGATTGATAATTTATCAATTTACAATATGTCGAGGACGAATACATCGAAAACCCACGACCGACGCGATAGATTTTGTCAACTTACCCGCCGGTTGAATGTACTGATAACGAAAAGGGCAGCTTCAGAATAAAATCTCGGCGTTACGCGAAAAATAAAAAACCGTTACCGTACTGCCGCAGTTCCCTCAGCGCATAATGAACTCGCTTGCGCTCCCGCCCCCATACCTGCGGGTTCGCAGAATCGACTGAAGTAACGGCCGCATTCAAAAATCGTTCGACTTGCACTACTTTGGTCAAAAACGAATTTTACATATTTTCTCTTTACGAATTCATCATTTATCAATTTAATTTTCAAAATAGACATAAATTTAATTAAACCTTTTCATAAAAATCCTCAATGTTATGATTTCCGACAAAAATTAATTCTTATTGGTTAAATGAAAAATAAAACTATCAACAATAATAATCGGCGCCTCGGACGTCGCTAAATTAATCTCAAAAAGCATAAGACGAATGAGTCGTTGCAATTTCCTTGAATTTTAAAGTTTACCCTTCGCTACTTCTCGATTCACCTTCAAACGTAAACAAAACGTTCGTTCGCGGTCAATGTTTTTTAACGCGCCATAGGCGCCAGTCGCATACTCAGCTCGCGTGCATTCGGCATTGCCGGCATCGACACGATTGAGCGAGGATCTTATCCAGTTTCCTGGAGGTTTTGCTAATTTCTCATCCAAAGCAGGGTAAGTGAATAATCAATCGCGAAATACAAAGCGAACTTTTTAACATGGGTTCGCATTATTTTGTCGCATCAACGCGTTTTACGTGTTCGGTGTCATATGTGCGTAATTCATGTGTTGACCTGTATATAGAACAAAGAAGTTTTTTCTAGATGCTTCAGTAGTACATTGTTGCTTTTTAATTTTTTAAAGATTTAATCAAAGGAAGGAACAAATAAAAAGTTTCTTATTATTATTGAAGTCAGTTTTAATGGAAGCTATGGAGGATAACTGGGATTTTTGGGCCAAAATGATTTACTCAAGGGTTGATGCAGCCAAATCCCCTCTAACACCGGAAGAAATCAATTGTAAGTAATATATATTTTATTTATTTATTTCAAAGTAGCTCTTTTTCTTAAAATGCTGTGTAATTTTATTGTAATGGATTAGTAGTATGAACAATTAATATTTTGAAATATATTTATTTTAGTGCGGATAAAATTATTAAAAGGTATAGATTTACCTTACAAACAATTTGAGTTTAATACGGTAGAAGATATGCTGTTAAAAGTGCCAGGATTATTAGTTTTCGAAAAAGAAGGCTATGTTTATGCACAAACTCTTCCAAAAGAAACATCTAAAATATCCAACCTTCAAAAGTCACTGGATGAAATATTTGAAAAAGTATAAAATATTCTGTTACTATTTGTATAGATTATATTTTATCTCTAATATTTATATATAAATTTAAATATTTCTAGTACATATTAGTGACATCCCATGATCAAAATCTTGATGCAAATGGAAATTTAACCAGTAATGAAAATTCAATAGATCTAGTTGACAATGATCAATTAAAAATGGATAGTGCATGTGTGATAGACGAATCAAAAACAGAAAAGATTAGTAATTCAACAGAGGCTTTGGATTTACAAAACCAAAGGTAATAATTCAAAATAAAATATTCTCAATTGAATGTTTAATAAATAATGTAAAGAATATTATACTTTGAATGTCTTGTAAAAATTAAGTTTTTAACTTTTATGAAATAATATAAATGTGTTACAAATTATAAATTTTCTTTACAGTAAATGTATATCCTTACAAAAAAATGAGATAATAGAAGAAGAAAAGTCTGTGAGCATTAAGCCAATAAAACCAAATAATAAAAGGAAGTTTTCAACATATAATGATAGCTATGCTAACCATAATCAGAATTCAGAACAGAGCAATCCTAATGTTATTAGACCACAGCAACAAGCTTCTTTAACACTACAATCTAATGTATCACATAATATAAATAATCAACAATATTTAGAGTGTACAGAAACTCAAAACTGGGATGTAAGTTTGTTTTTTTATTCACTAAATTAATATTCAAAATACAATTGCTAACATTACTTGATATTGATTACAGGCAAATGATCCACGTTTACATTTACAATGTTACACAACATCTAAAAACTTGCCAATGCCTGAATACAAGCATCTTCGCTGCGGTACCTCTAATTATGTTGCTGTAGTTAATGTAAGTAATTAGATTAAAGAAATAAATAACAGTATTAAATTTTTAAATTGACTTTCAGGTTGCATCGAACAAGTACAGTTCATTTCCACATGAATGCAGTTCAAAAGATGACGCCGAAAAATTTGCTGCTACTATGGCTCTACACGATTTGTTAGGCAAGATTCGCAATTCACATTTCGTTAATGCACAAAACGCATTAAAATTAAGAGATTATTTAAATTTTCATTCAAAACAAGTCAATTATGCTAATCAGTTATTTTTTCATTACTATCAATTATGGCTCTGGACTTACAATACTACTATGTTAAATATAAATTATTACAATAGTATTAACCAATTTAATTTTAAAAATAATTCTTAAACTAATACATGTAATGATTAATTAAACATTTCTTTTTAATAAAATTTAAAATAACTTAAGTTAAATTTTAAACTGGTTTGACAATGTTGACAATTATTTTATAAATAAATATGTAATTTTTTCAGAGCAGAATGGGTAACATAGGTGTTACACGACGGATCAATGCTGTAGCAAAATATTTACCATTGTGTGTTACTTAAAGTTTTACAAAATAAATTATTTTTCATTGTAATGCTAACAAATTTTTATTTAAAAAAAACTTGTGTCTTTTAGTTTGTCCGTTTAAATTACGAAAATTATAAGTTATAAATAAAACCATTATTTACAAATGCATTATAAAATTACTTCATCAAAAATACTACATCTCTTTCAAGTGTGTTCCTGCGTGTTAATTTCGGAAACCAATAACATTTCTTTTTTGCACGTTCGCATCTCATTCTCTTTCCTCATTGGGTAAAGCCAAAATACGCAAAGCAGCGTTAACCTTTTCATTCAAATATTTATTTACCCTATTACATATTTTCAACAATATTGCATGAATTTACGAATTTTTATTCTTTGAAATTAAAATTGATTAAACTCAGAAATTTTCCTACGGAAATTCAATTGTCCTTCAAGTGTTACGCGCTAAAGCCGCTCGCGTCGCATCGCTTCCGAGAATCCGCGGTGCTTTCCCCGCATCCGCAGCGCTCCCCTACTTTCAACGGTCAACTGCCGCGTGCAGACACATTCAAGCGAACTTGTTTCTCCGACTGCGACGGAAATTCGTCGATTCTCTTGCAAAATCAAGAATTTAGGGATATCTAGATGGAGAAACATACTTAATGTACCTGTAATTACACAAAACACAGGTTTAGTATTTGAATAAATAACCATAACTGCTTATTGCTCACAGTGAGATGTAATTATTAAGGTTTATCTCGTTTTTTCTTGTTGCGTTTTACACTATCTTTCTCGTGCGAAAAACAATATCGAAACACATATTCAAGCATCTATTGTCAGCTCTTTTGTGCCGTAAGTATTAGGCCATGATAATTTTAGTTTTATTTAATTTATTACAGGTTTAATTGATGTCCTTAGTGTGCATAACAGTTTAATCTACTTAAGAAGGATTGATTAACCACAACAGGCAGTCATGGAAGGAAACTTGGAAAGCTGGGTGTTCGCCATCCGTTCTTACGTTATGGCTTCGAAAACGCGTCTCACACTTGATCAGATTAAGTGTAAGTAACTTAATGGCTGTAGTAACCTGATCAGATTCTTTTACATTTTTTTGGTACATTTTTATAATTACTCTTTAACTCATTAATACTTTCAATAGGTCACATGAAGACATTAAAAGGTACAGATGTACCTTATGAGAAATATAAATTTAGCTCTTTAGAAGAGCTCGTAAAAAATATACCTGGTTTAAATGTTTTTGCAACACGCCATCAAACTTATGTTCAATTTATATCAGACGAAAAGATTCAGAGAATGTCTAAACTTATGTGCTTGCATAAGATTAAAAATGAACATAACAAGGTTGTTAGTTAAATTTATAACTTGTGATTATTAATTTATAGAAATAATAATTGATTTGAATTTTTTTTAGATAAAATCAAATACTATTGAGAGACTTCAGACAAACAAAAGCAATCAAAGTCACAGCATACATCAAAGGAAGATGACTATTAAAAAAGAACCTGAGTAATTAGTTTTATTACTTTTTTAATATTTGTAAAAAAGAGGTTGGTAACAAAGTTATATTTTAAATTTTTATTTGTTTATAGATTATCTGTGGAAGATACGGATTTGGGAATTCAGCAAAAAAACAAAAGAAGAAGATCTGGTTTAGTATCACCAGTTTTGAAAACTAAAATTAATTTAAAGGTATTAATGTTTCTACTTATTAAGTAATTATTATCAATACTATGGTTTATTATACTATTTAATAACATTTTTCTAGACAAAAGAGAATGTCAAACCAAGAATCAGGGCAAACACCAATTACAGTAACTGTAAAAATATGTCCAATAAAACTAATCAAAATAACAGTACAAGTAAGAAAAAAGTTACTGTCAAAAAAGAACCCAAGTAATTAATTATGATTATTTTTGTTATTAACTACAATCAGTGTATTAAAAATAATTTTTAAACTCCTTTATTTCAAGCATATCAACAACTGACTCAGAATCTAATGAGATGAACTTACAAAAAAGATGTTTGCGCAGCAATAATAAGATAATGGTATCCAATATAAAAATATTTAATAATTTGTTATAAACATAAATTGTAATTTATTATTTGTTCTCTTTAGGTAACAGAAAATCTTGACCAGAAAATTATAACACGTAAACAAGGCAACTTAAATAAAATAAATCAAACTCGCAGTGTAACTAAAAAAGCTAATATTAATAAAGAACCTAGGTAAATAAATTTAATTATCCAATTTTTGTTTAATATTTGATAATTGATAAATATATTATTTTTCTATTTAAAGGTCGCCACAAACGGCAACTATTTCAGATAATACGCAGATACAAACTCAAAACAGATCAACTTTCACTGAACAACCTTCAAATTCTAATACTGAAATAACTTCATTAAATTTAGCACTACAATCAGCTCAGTTAAATCTTACTCAAAGTGAAATTATTTCAAAGTTAATGTTTCAGCTTGTCAGCCAGAGTATTCAACTAAATACAGTATTGTTAGCTAATTATTTAAATTCAAACCGAAACCAACCATCAACGAGTGCAACTTATGCTTTACAAGATCCAGGAATTATAACAGTGCAAATGCAACGACCCAATTTCACTGAAAATCACAGTAATTCAATAACGCGAGCTATTAATGTAACTCCACCTGCATCCTTATCAGTAAATATATTACCATTACAATCAGACCACACATCTCACAATAATGAGCAATCAGTTGTAGCAACGACAAAAACAAATAAATGGCACAAGAAAAACCATCGACCACATGATTATGAACCATATCCATCCAGAGATAATGATTGGCATTATATGCCACAATCATGGATAAAAAAATTAAGAAAGTATATTTCATCAAGAATTACAAATGAGAAAAGTCAACTTAACAGTTTTCATTCATTGGCAAGTATTTTGTATTGATCTTTAGCATCTTAAACGTTCTTGCTGCTCTTCAATTATATATTTTTTTATTCCAGTTACATGATCCTTGTCATCAATTATATGCACATGCTAAACTGGAAAATGTTTTTCTTTACTATACAACTTCTATGTCAAAAAGTGGATATTGTTACTCTACTGTAACGGTAAATTGTTTAATAATCTTAAGAAACAGTTATAATTTATATATTAACATAATTTTATAAAAACATTTCAGGTTGGATCAAGAGTATTTAAATCATATCCTAAAAAAGCGCTCTCATTTGGTCAAGCTCGAAAATTAGCAGCAATAGAAGCAATAAAGACAATAAGTTATGAGGAATCTCTCTGTATTGCTTATGATAGATATCATTATTATAGACACTAAAACAATCAATTTCAAGGCCAAAAAATGTTACTTTTCTCAGCATGATTTTTGTTCTGATTGCTTATTCATACGACGTTCTAATATAATAATTTAGTTTGTGCGTTATTAACATGCACAAGATATGCCTATTAAAAATAATTTACGAGAAAATCGTCAGAGCGGCTTTCAATTAAAATTAATAATATTCGTGCTTTTCTTGTGGTTGTAATAACCATTTTTTTCAATTGTTATTTTTATATTTTCGACCAAGTATAGTTATGAATAATTTTAGGATTTATTTAACAATGCATACCAATAGAAACATTGGTAATTCATGTTTAACATAATTTACTGAAAATATAAATTAAGTTAAAATACCTAATTAATTATTAATTAAATATAGAAAATTGCTGGTTTAAGAAGCAACTTTATTAATTTATTGATGTACTTTATTCAAATAAATTTGTCATACTCTATATTTATTTCAATATTTTAATTTGCCTTATTTATTTAAATCATACAATTCATTAGAAAGTTTTTAAGATTTAAACATCCATGTAAAATGTTTGTTACACATTAACATTTCAAACAATGGATTCCTGAAAATAAATTTCTAATATAAATATTTTTTATCTTTTGTAATTAAATCATTAATGTATCAAATCTTCATGCTTTTTCAACGAGAGACAACGGTTCAGTACGCTATTGGTGGCGCTTACGTCGAAAAGCTCGATACAAGTAAATTTGAAACATACTTTTTGATAACGCAGGTTTTTACCGCTCTAACTCTCATATTTAATAAATTAATTTTTTTTTTAACGACTGCTAAAAAAAGGTCGAATTATTTTCTTTTGTTTATAGTTCCTGTGTATAATTCTTCATGAAACCGTCATAGTCATTGCTAGGTAAAAACAAAAGTTCTAGCATGTAAATGAATAGTCTATTGTTTTTGCTGATTTAAATATAATAATATCAGGTTTGAGGTTGATGGTTTTTCTAAGCAAATATAAAATTAAAGCAAAAACACATTTATATTGATTGTTATTTTATTCTGATTTTAAAAAAATATTCGCTCGTTTATAGGTAAAGCCGAGTCTGTAGTACGGTTAACGTGTTGGTACTTATAAAAATGGAGGAACTTTTAAAGCACTGCACGTCCGGCATTCAAACGAGTTTTGACGACTTGGTATTACGTTTCACGTTGGAAACGATCGAGCGTAAGTAACTTTTATAAAATACAAATTTTAGTGTTTAGTTAAACTACATTTTACAGTATGCTTCTTGCAGAGAATGTAAAACTGTTAAAAAGTAAAATGCTGTCTACTGCAAGAGACAAAACCAACTCCCTTGAAGAGAGTAATCAAAGTACATCTCAATTAACAAATACTGCGAAAGATGAAACCAAGTAATGAATTTTGCAGTATATTTTTTTCAAAAATGTCACATTTTTTTGTAGAAAGTATATTTGTTAATGTACAGCATTTTTTTCTTTTAGATCAGTAAAAGATGCTGAGACACAATCTGATCAGGAAGAATCATTTTCAAAGACTTTACGTGACATTGTATCTCAATTAAGTGCAAAAATACAAAGTGCCAAAGAAGATAAAAGTGAAAGTACACATGAATCAAATCCGACTATAAAAGAAGAAGTTGAGTTAAATTCAAAAGTACCAGCTGCTCTTGACACTAACAATCAAAATACATTTGAAGATGTGACTATAAAAGAAGAAATAGAGTGATTATTTTTTATATAAATTTTTTCTCATCCAATTTACAAATTGATAATTTTCAACTTTTTATCATGTTTTTATTTGTTTTATAGATCAATAGAAGATTTTGAAGTAGAATCTGATGAAAAATTGGCAAGTTCTTTTGAACCAGCAATTATTAAAAAAGAACTTTTGCAAGTCCAATCAACTAGTCAGAACCAAGCTCAGACATACACAAGTTTTTCATCTTCATCATCGAATAACAATCAAGAACAATCTTTTCAAGCACATATTGTACAATTTCGTTCTAATTCAACGACCTCCCAAACACAAAATTGTACTACTTCAGTGCAAGAAACATCAGTTTCTATAGTAAAACGACCTTATCCTGCACCTCGACCGAATTTTCCATTTTATAGACAACCGCATAGAAACATTATCATTAATATGTTCAAATCACATCAATACCATGGTCCGTATCCTCCAAGATTTAATTATTGGCAACGCGTGCCGAAATCGTGGTTGAACAAATTAAAATTATATGTTGAAAGAACGGTACAAAATAAGGATAGAATTCTTGATAATTATCTAGCATTGGCAAGTATTTTTACAATTACTTTCAAAAATTCATTCCAACACATTTGTTACATTTTTTGTTATTTTTTAACATTTCAGTTAGAGGATCCATGTCAACAGTTGATTGCTTACACTTACCTTGAAAAATTACCTTCTCCTTCTTATGATATAAATTATGGATATCAAGAGTGCATTTATGCCTCTGTTCTTGTAAGAAATTCGTTTTTTCAATGAAGTTGACTAATTTTATTTCATTTGTATAGAAAAAATTTTTTATATTACAGATTGGCAACCGAGAATTTCGCTCTTATCCAAGAAGGGCCTATACAAATAGGCAAGCTACAAGATTAGCAGCCATTTCTGCTGTAAAAATAATAAGCTATGAAGAATCTAGATGTAATTTTATTGAAGATTCATTTTAGTACATGTTAAAATGATTATTGTAAAACGACGTATTTATTTGTTAATTAATTGTGTAAACCGTCGCTTAAATAGCCAAAGTATGATTAGTTAAAGAGTTGTGAATGTATTTAAAATACAAATAATAGTATCTCATAATTACATTTTATTGTACTTTGTGTGCACATTCATAAAGATTTTTTTATTTTCAAAAAATAATTTGTAATAGTACAAATGTATTTAAATAAAGACATAATTAGAATAATACATAATCCCAATACATTTTTTTATGACGTGCGTTTAGCTAGAGTACGTATTTTTTGCATGTTTTAGTGCCAATTAAGCGTTGCAATTGCTTTCTCGCTCGTGTTGCAAGATATTTTTGTTTACTGTCGATTCTCAGGTAACTGAAGTCGTTTAAACATTAATTTTGTGTTACTTATTGAGTTTAGCTTGATTCCGGTATTTTTGTTTTGGACAAAGAACATGTAAAAATTAATAATTCACAATTTTGATTACTGCCGGAGCAGCCCTCTGTTTACAAAGCGTTATGTTTACGTCGAACAGGTCATTTAAAACCTTGAGCACAAGATTAAATGCTGCACGCAATTCGAGCCCTTCTATCTTCTCATTTGTAAATATTAACGCCTCAAAATTTGTGTGTCATTGAACTTGAGTTATTAGTAATTAATTAATTAATTACATCTTTTTGTAGACTGGCGATACAAGATCGAAACTGAACATTTTTACGGTTCGAAAGAAGTTGCTCATTGATAAAAATGCTCAATCAAAGTATAATAACACGTTTAATGTCATTACCCAAATCTTGCATAAATTTTGATTAATTAAATATGTATGTTAACTAATAATCATATAGCTATTTCAATTGGAACACCTCGAAATTTCCATGCAAATAAGAACCCCTTCCAATTGGCGCTTTTCAGCTTGACAAACAGCGCTCCCTTCCAAAAGTGGCGGTTTTGGCGCGTTCGGCTTGGCGCTGTCAACCGTTACACTCGGCAGTATTGTACTTGCTTTCCTTGTATTCAGTACGAAACGATTGTTCGTACCTACTTGTGGCTTTCAAAGCCGATCGGACGTCAGTTCAACGTTGAAGAAAAAAAAATAGTTACATCTACTGTTAACACAAAAAAAAAGTCTGAATTTGATTCAGACATTACTGGTAAGCTCGAGTAACGCGACAAAGTGCAAAGGGAAGAAGACAAGTGTATAAACACGGGCTCTCTTGTTCACGAGAATAAGAAAATATCTTTTATTTGTCCAAATACGAATAGGAATTATTTCACTTTTTTAATAAGTCGTTATTTTTGATAGTTTATATTAATTTAGAGGCAATGGTTCAATCACATGTTTTTGTTGTGTGATTACGAAGAAAAACAAAAACACCGGTACGCGCGCGTTACGGTGTTGCAACATCTACTTTTTTTTTTCCTCAATCTATAGTCGTTGATTTTGAATGTCAAAAGCACGATTGAAATGACGTGACGAATGTTTATCAACGTTTCAGAAAATTTCATCGATTCCAACGGATTTGAGATCTATTGAAATCGAGTTTTCTCGAGAACGAAAAATCATGAACGAAGATTTGGAAAACTGGATGTCCATCATCCGTTCGGTCGTTATTACCTCGAAGACACCTCTTAGACTTGCCGAAATCAACAGTAAGTAACTTTGTTAATAGTTTAATCTAATTAAATATTTATTATTTGTGTAACGTTAAACGTGTTTGATGCTTGTAGATGATGTGAAGATGTTGGAGGGTAAAGACATACCTTTTAGACAATTCAATTTTAGCTCTTTGCAAAAAATGATTGAAAGTACACCAGGTTTGAATGTTTTTAAAACAAATGGCACTATCTACGTGCAAGTTATTCCAACCGAAAAGACAGAGCACATTGCAAAAATGGTTAGTTTGCAAAAGAGTGCTAAGAAGAAGAAGAAGAAGAATAATTTCAAAGTACAGGATTTTGTTATACTTAATAATAATAATATGTTGAGATTATCGTACATTTTATTTTTGAATAATTTTTTTTCAGCTGAAAGCTTATCTAAATCAAAAGGCCAAGATGTATAACATGGCTAAGAACTTTACAGCAAATAAAAACAATTACAAACCACCGGTACAAAAACTACCTCAAACTGCTGCCTCAGGAACCCAACAGAAATCAACAATTGCAGCACCAATGGCTACTTCTACACCTCAACCATCTCGTAAATGTCAAAAACCACTTAATGTCCCACAACCATCTTTAGAACCACCAAAAAATCCTCCAAATGCACCATTTCAAGAAAGAAATAATTATAAGACATATAGACCAAGAAATAATTATCGACAAAAGTGTGCTCCATATCCAGCAACAAGTAATATGTGGCAACAATTACCATCTAAGTTCGATAAATTACGAGAACAAGTAAAAAGCTTTAAAAAATTAATGAAATCTAATTTCATAAGAATTTTTTATTAAATAACTTTTATAATGATTTTAGTATCCAAATCCTTGCCAACAGTTGCTTATTTATACTCAAAGTGAAGGATTGCCTCATCCTTACTATGAAGTTATTCATGGAGAATCTGGTTGCTTATATGGCATTGTTATGGTAGGAGAATTTTCTTTGATTTAATGAAATATGAGTATTTTTTTCTAATCATTTCTTTAATTTTGAACTAGCTTGGTACACGAAAATTTAGTACTTATCCAAGATTTGCCAGTTCTCAGGCAAGGGCCAGATGGATGGCAGCCATAGTTGCCATAAATAATTTAAAGGTAGAGGAAACAATATTAGATTATTACAATTGGAGCAAGAGGAATTATTATGACCCTTATAAAATGACACCATCATATCAACCATACATCCAACCAGAACAATATATACAACCACAAAATGTACAATCACAACAGTATACACAACCACAATATTATGTACCATTCCAACAATATACACAATCCCAACAGTACTTACAACCATCAATGTACTATACCGTTCAACCTGCTTGGCAACAATACTAAAATCTGTTTAAAAAACTTTATTAGTAGCCACATGTTTTATCTAAAATAGTTTTAAAAACGGTGTTATGAAGATTTTTTAAAGTTGTACCTCATTTTGAAAAAATGTTTTGTAATGGTAATACTCATTATCATACTGTCTGCAATTTTATCTCTTTCATTGAAGGTAAAGTTGCAAATTATTTTTAGTTCCTTTAGTGATTATAAGATAAGTATAATTTTAGTTCAAGTTTATGTACCTCAGTTTTATACAAACAATGTTTTGTAAAAAAAATCTTTTATAATAAAGTGTTAAACGCGTCATTTATTAAATAAATACATGTATTTTATTAAAAAGCATAATCCTTAAGTATTCCAATGTAATTTAAGATTTTGTATGTTATTTACAATAATAGTTTTAGAACCTTTAGGATATTCTAAAAATTGTTCGTAAATTTATTTGAAATGCCGATTTCAGTAAAAACATTTAAAATTCTTTGAAATTATTTCAAATTTTACCAAAAAAAGTAACTAGCATTTGAGATGTTCGTTACGTCGAAAAACACCAGAGCGAATTTGTTCTCAATTGTTTTCCAATTCTTTACGTAAGATTCGTCTACAGACTCTACTCTTATTTATTTCAAATTAAAAATGTATCCTCGTTGATTTCACAAATCATATAAATTTTTCTAATACTAAATTAACTCAAAAGAACCCAATAAGAGCCGGCGAAAACACAACGGCAATCGGCATAAGCCTGGCTAAATTTCAAAGCTGCCAAAGCCGCGGCGCGCAGTCAGTGTCGTCCCGACAAAAACAAAAGCGCCTCTAGCGGGCTCCTCGGGCGCGCTTCAGCTTCCTCTCTCTCCTGCCTCTGCCTCCCCCGCCGCCCGCGCGTATCATCCGTCTCTCTCCGATGCGCGCTATGCAGGTACCAACACGCGGCGATACTCGGTGAAGAGGGAGAGGGGAGGAGAGTTCGCGGCAGGCCAGCAGCACAGAGGGAGAGGGAAAGCTCGGAGAGGAGGCGAGTTGCGGCGGCAGTCGATATATCCCCCTCTCGCGCGCCTAATCAGACGTGCCTCGACAGCGACGGCGAGCGGACGGTCTCTGCTGTTTCCATCTCTCTTTCTCGCTGCGCCCGCAACATATACATCCCGCACCTTGGCCTGGAATTTCAACCGCTGTGCTCTCTCTCTGTCTGCGCGTGCTGCCTCGCTGCTGTGCGATTGCTCTCGCACCGGGAGTGGCTTCTCCTCGGCACGGCGCGCGGCGAGAGGCAGTCCCCGTCGCTTTTGGCCCCGATAATCGCGTCGTTCGTTTTGCAGAGGATCCCGGTGAGTAAAAATTGTTGCATCTTTCTTTCTATTACATCGAATTGTGACGAAATCCCGGGCAGCAGCAGCATCCGACGTCGCCACTTCTCTCTCTCTCTCGCTCTCGCGCGTGCATCGCCCGCGCTCAAACGTCATGCCTTCGACCTGTCAAGATGATTACCCCCTGCTGTAAGCCCTTGTTACTTCTGATCTACGTACATTCATCGCAGTAGCTCGCGGCTGCGAGAGAGAGGCACTAGAGAGATCATTCGGATCGTTAGGTATATAGCTGCCGGTGGCTGCTGTTGAATCTAGCCCGAGAGGCACTCGCGTGTTTTTCGAGTGAAAGGTGCATGTGTGCCCCTCCTCCTGCTTAACCCGCTCTCTATCTTTTTCTCACGCGCAGACTTCTCTGTACCTAGAGGGAGAGGGGGATAGATAGACCCCCATCGAGAGTATTTTTTTCCTTCTCCATCAACTTTCGCGGAAATCCCGATCGGGCTGTTGGCATCAGGCGGCAAGCCCCCGCTCTCTTTGTGCTTCTCCATGCCATTAGCTCTCCTCGTTGCGCGGCCCGATTCGCGGGAGGTGTGTGTGCTCTTTCTCGAGAGAGAGAGAGAGAGAGAGAGAGAGAGAGAGAGAGAGAGAGAGAGAGAGAGAGAGCCTCCCTCTCCTCCCCGGCCCCTACAAGCCTAGGAATGCGCTTAACGGCGCTTACACGCCCGCGGCTTTTTCATCCCAGCTGTGTAGTGCGCTGCTACCTACATGCATACTTCAACGACGACGACGGCGACGTCTTTGCTGGATCTACACCAGCTCGTTCGCTCACATGTATACAACGAGAGGCGCGCGACGACCGGCGCAGATAAGCCGGTCGGCCTTGCTTCTTCTTCATCTTTTTGTCGCCACCTCCCTCTCCACCCTGCATACAGAGGCCCGGAGCGCGGCTTTATACGCCGGCTGCATTCCGGACTGCCGGCGAAGCTTGTCGTCAAGCGGTCTCGGCTTCTTCTCGCCCACCAGAGAACCGCAGAGATCGGCTAGGCGCGCAGCTCTCTCTCTCTCTCTCTCCCCCCTGCTTGGCAATTGCCAACGGGAGTTTTGGCTTGCGCGACTCGTACATACTTATCTCTTTCTCTGTCGGGCACACGAGCTTTTACCTAGATGTACCCACACCTCTCTCGGGGGCTTTGTTTTGACACGTGCGACTGAGCGGCGGCCGACTTTCACGTGTTTTAACGCATCGCCCGAATCTCCCGCGCCCCCCCCTCTCCCTTTCTCGCTTGCAAGCCAACTCTTCTATAGTATAGATAATACAGGTATATTGCCGGTGCGCGAGATATTTTCGTGTTTGACTGACGACTTGTTTCGCATTGGCAAGGTGAACATCCGAGGGCAGAGAGGACTGTGTTTAGTGTTGGACAATTTTTGCCAAAACATTCGATAGAGAGAGCCTGGAATTTCGAGCATTATTTTTCAACGCTGTTTCTTTTTTTCTCTTTTCATTTTCGAGGTCGCGTGGGCGAATTTGAAATTCAGACGACGACGTTGCGAGGCGAAGTTTCGTCGCGTAGGTGGGAAATCGATCGAAAGTTGCAACTGCAAATTTCGAGTGGTTTTGCAAGCTACCGCCGTTTTCGAATGACTCACGACGGATGTAACGCGCGCGCGCACACACACACACATGCATGGCCATTGTTTTATTTGTTCTTACGTGTGCACACCAGCTTGGTTTCATTGGCTTTTTTTTTTAAATTTACTAATATTACAGCGCCGTTTGCGAACGAAAATAATTGTAATATTATTTTGTTGTGAGTAGGTTTGCGGAAATTGTCGTTTACGAAACTAAATAGAGCCGCTGGAATTGAGAGCTGGGTAGGCTTACAGCCGTGCCAGGTTTAACGTTTGTGTTTACGGTATTTTACGACCGGCTTAGCGAGTGTGTGCGCCCGTAGTATATATATAAAAGTAAACGGAGAGGACCAGAGAAGAAAGGTCATATTTTTGTTGTGGTAAACCCCCAATGTATCTGCGCTGTAAGATTTTCTTTTACGGCTCAACCTTTTTTTTTATATACTTATACTTATAAAAGTTCTAGGGTTTCCGAGTAATTAAACCTTATCCGGGATGTTTTAAAGTCAGTTACACAACGTAAACATTAGGCAAATTGATAAGTACTACCACTAGTACTAGTCACCTTTAACGGCTTTTTCTTCCAGCAGATCGTGCGATCGTCATAATAAATGTAATTAGAACCGTATCTGAAAGATCAAAGGAATCCTTTTTTTTTCTCTCCCTCTTGCATGAAATTAGTATTCAACGGCGTGACTTATGACTATCACCGGGTTTTACAATTCAAATTATAAATTACTCCGATCACATTTATGTCACACAGTTATTTCTCAATATAAATGCCGTTTAAATTGTTGCATTTAAAAGAGCCTGCTTTTCTCACCTCATTTATTTAGTCTTCTCAAACATTTGAATATGTCCTTAAACTTAAGAGAAATTTAATTCCTTAGCTTAGAACTGTATTACATTCATTTCTATACAACGAGATAATTATCCAGAGTTCACAGCTGATTATTAAATAGAAATATTTATCGGGCAAGTACACACGCAGAGAGTGACAGGATAAATTCCGCATTCCTCTCGTTTTTCAAAACATCAACGGCTGTTACAAATCACAGCCCAAGTGTCTCGTTTTTCCTTTCCTTTCCACGCCTCGTCGTCGTCGTCGTCGTCGTCGTCGTCAACCGTGCGGTAGTTTTTTTTCTCTCTCCCTCTCCCTCGCGGGGCTTCGTCGTTGTCGTGGAGCGCGTCAGCGAGCGCCTCTTCGCAACGTGTGTTTATGCGGATTACGCGGCCTATTGTACGGACGCGTGGGCGCTTTCCGATTCCTTTTCCGTTACGTCGCGGGGCTCCTTTCGCTGCAGCTTGGCCGTTCCATTTGCAAACGAAAACTCCCCCTGCAAACGCTGGTTCCTTCTTTTCATTCCCAAACCCGATATAATTCCGACGGACTTCGATCTCGATTATAACACTTGTCCCGGAAACGTAAACAAGCTCCGTGTGTAATGTCTGCCACGTGGGAAAAATATCGAGAATCCCCTGAATTTACGAATCGCGCCTGCTCTCGAGGGTCTACGCGAATACGCGCGCGCGTTGCATAACGCTCTCGTTTATTACACAAGCTAAAGTCGGAGGAGGGACACACGCGAGAGAGTGCAGCGACACGCGAAATGAGAGGAAAAAAAAAGAATAAGTCCGCAACAGCTGTGTCGCGCGCGCGCGCGACGAGAGCGCTTCTGTCAGTGTCGCGTCGGATCGTCATTCCGCTCAGGCACGGCGTCGTGTTGGCCGTCGTCGAAATATTCGTGTCAGCGTCCAAGTGGGACGACGCGCGGCTGCACGTAGAAACAGCAGTTTGCCCCGCTATGTATCCGATCGAGACACTCTCCGCTGCGAGTCTCTCTCTCGATGCTTTTGACTATTTGCTGATTATCAAGTTGCCAATGAGAAACGATGAAACTCGAGCAAGAGAGACCTCTGGGCCCTTCCTCGAATCAAGGACTTAGGGGGCTCCAAAGAATTTCGATAAGGCTCGGAATTGCGCTGGGGCTTTTATTTCGGTGTCGCTATAACGTGACGTTCTCGCAAGTCTAGTGGACTGCGTAACTCGAGGCTTCAACGATCTTTTTTTTCTTTCTTTCGGCACTTGTCGATAACTGCCGCGGCCGTTTATATACAGCCGGCACGCGAGTAATTATGCGAAATTCAATTTCATGATATTGAAGCTTGCGACGTTGCTGCGCCGAGGGAGCTACCGTATACTAATTAACCCGGAGCGTCTCTTGTTGCCGCGAAAAAAAAAATAATAAAAGAAACAATCTTATCTCGCGTCGCTGGCGATAAAAGTGCAAGAATTTGCAGGCGAGCAGGTTCGGTTATCGCCGGCTTCTCCCCCCTTAACTCGCGCGATAATGATTTATAACAGCTCGCGAAGGAGAAAATAATAAGTAGCACCCGGGGGCCAGACAGAACATACGACACCGGCGCGTCTCCGAAATTGAAAGATAAAGAAAAGAAAGAAGTACTGAAATCTGCTCGCGCTTATCGATATATTCCCAGCGTAAAATACAGTCAGTCGTCGCGAGAGTCCAATTATTCACTTTGACCGAGTGTCCGGAGCGCGCGTTCTTTCGCTGCATATTCCCCTTCGAGATCGGCTAATTTTCGCAGCGCATCCTTCCTCTTCGTTTTTCAGGGGTTATATCTCTCTCTTTCTCATACGGCTTTAGCAATCGTAAAAACTAGCGGTGAGGTCCGTGAGGCTCATTTTTTTTTTGCTTCGCTCTTACCACGTGTGTGCCCTAGGCAATAGAGATCGAATGACTGTTGACGCCCGTGGAAAACTTTCTCCAGCGCCTGCGGCGAGAGAGCGAGCGCCCGAGGAGAGTATTAGGCACGAGGTAATTGAGAACAGCCGGCTTTCGGCTCTGAACGCGCGCGCGCGCGTGTGTGTGTACAGCCGCGCACACTCGCTGGCCAATGCACTTTTATTTCTGTTTTTGCTTTTATTTCGCTTTCCTTTAATGGCACGCTGTAAACCGATTGGAAACAGCGTGTTCGTTTAGAGAAAAAATATTCAATCTTTTGGTTTTTCTTGTCCGACAGAAAATGTAATTTAGCTTTAATTTGCTTTGAAGGAAGGAGGGAGAGATTTTTGTAGCTTACTAATACGTCCAACTTTCCGATTCCATTACAGATACGAATTGTTGGCTTTCCAAAACGGAGGAAAGGAAGCGCCGACGCTTTGGCAAAGGGGGCGGCATCGGTGCTCGCGACGAAGCACGAGCGTGGACCTCTGAGGTTCACGCGCCACCTTTGCCGGCAGCATGGCCTCCTCGAGGGACCAAGAGCTGAACAATTGGACGACGATCATTCGATCATGCCTCCTCACGTCGAAAACACCGCTCACGATCGACGAGATAAATCGTAAGTCGTTTGCGATTCTGCCGTGTTGCTCGTCGATGTCAACGTTGAACCGTTTTATTTTCTCTTTGCAGGCGACACGAAGATGCTGGAGGGTACTTTTATACCATTTCGGAAATTGGGATATCAGAATCTCGAAGAAATGTTGAGGGGCATACCAGGGCTTGTGATTATGCACGACCGAAACAGCGGCAGGCTCGTTGTTAAGGCAATCGCGAGCGAGGAATCGGCTCACATTTCGAAAATGGTCAGTCGTCAAAAGTCGTCGAAGAAGAAGCCGCGACGTACGGTATGTAGGGGAAAAGCATTGCATGGCTTCTCCGCTGTCTCTTTGCTCATTTGATCTGATTATTGTTACGGCAGCTTCCACAATTATCCTTTCGGAGACCGCCTACATACCGCACCACGCAGCTCGGGAACAGAAGTGGCGGGTCCACTTACAACAAATACACGCCGTATAATAATTATAATGTGCCACCGCCGAGGTAAGAACACAGGAATGTTAAGAGTCTCATTAACGACGTTTTGAGGAGTAGTCGTTAATGAATTTTCAAAATTTACAGCTACATCAGGTCGAGCTCCAACGAATTGCCAAAGAGACCACAATCGCTAAACTTCCAAGCTACTTCGCAAGCGTCAACCCCTCGAACGACACCGATAGTCACCCCTATGACACCGAAACCAACCGCTACTCCCACAGCTTCGACTAGACCTACGCCGACTTCGACAGTGCCAACAGCCAAATCAACACCAGTTTCAACGGCTAGACCGACCCCGACTTCGACGGTTCCAACGGCTAGACCGACCCCGACTTCGACGGTTCCAACGGCTAAACCGACACCAACAACCACAACACCATTAAAATCAGCTGCGACTCCCACAATTCCAACAGCAAAACTCACTACAACCCCTAAAACTCCTACAATACCTAAAGCTCCGGCTACTACTCCCGTAACCCCAGCCACACCAATGCCACAGCTGTCAGCGATACAGCAACGGTTACTGCAAGCTATCACACCAACTTCTCCAACAACGCCAATTACTCCCAAAACCCCAAAAACACCTGTCGCTCCAACGTATCCTAATTTAGATGCAAGACTGAAAAAAAGCGCTACTGCCGTACAAGTTGAAGTAAGTTTTGACTTAAAAATTTTTAAAATAAACTTAGTTTGAATTGTGCAAAATTTAGTTTACAAAAAATCAATGAAAACTAAAATAAGTAGCTGAAACTATAATTAGTGGAATTTCTAGGGAAATTATACTAAATTTTGAATATGAATGGTTACTAAAAAAAACAATTGAATAATCTTGTTGTGTACCAACCTTAAAAATTTCAATTTTTTATTATAACCTCTATTATTTCGATATAGAGTCGTACTTACAATCAAACTTTTGTCGTAGAGTGAAGATCCGAGATTAAGGCTGAGTAGATACGCCGATGATATGGGTTTCGCGTTACCGGTGTATAAAGATGTACCTACTAAGAGCAAAGATTTTTTTTCATGCGTTACTGTAAGTAATTAATTATGTTGTAATCAACTTTTATTAATCTTTGTTGAAGTTATACGCAAAATATCATAAAATTTATTCAAATTTTGATAGATTGACAAGAAAAAATACAGTTCTTATCCGCATGAAGCTAAAAATAAAGACGATGCAGAAAAGATTGCAGCCAAAATTGCTCTAGAAGATTTACAAGGCAAGGAAAAAAAACCGGATACCACAACAAAAGATAAAAGTTTAGTTGTAAAGAGGATCCTTGCAATAGTTAACGATCATCCAAATGGTTTGTTCGAGTCCAGCTTGGTTGATTCATACACAAGCCAATATAATGAAGGACTTCCTAAAGACTGGTTGAAGTCAGTCGAAAATTTCATTACAGTTGATATTGGTGCCAGTAATACCCTAATTCTATGTCCTCAAAAAACTAACGTACAAAGGAGTCAGTCTTTAACCATTATACAAACAACTGAACCGGAGGTGTTAAAGTTAGGCAATTTAGATGAGTTCTGGCTTCACATATATGTTGTCTACAGTACTACTGATGTATGGGGTGTTATAATTGATGACGAATTCAGTGTAAGTATGCCAGCTAGATAAAAATGAATAAAAATGATAAATTTTACATCTACATGAAAAATTTTAGAGTAAAGTTGAAGAGCTGGCTAAAGAAATGCGACCGTTTTATGATAATGATAGTCCAGCCACAAAGGTGGTACCTGGAAAGTACTACACAGTATTTGACTCTGAATGGCACAGAGTACGGTGTCTAAAATACGACACCGCGGGAGACATTGCCACCGTATTCTTTATTGACCGAGGAGACGAAGATGTATTTCCATCTGCACGCTTATTCGAGTTGCGTTCACAATTTTGCAAATTGCCTCAACAAGCAGTGCAACTATCATTAGTTGGTCTGGAACTGTTTGTCGACTGTGATGAAGTAGTACCAGTTCTTGAAGATTTGTTACTAGACAAGCCAGTACTCGTAAAAATTGCTGATGTCGATCCCTTAATTGAGACAAAATCTCCAAATGTTGTTTCTGCTAATATATTTTATGAAAAAGACAATGCAGAAGTTCATGTTAATGAATTACTCAAGGATGAAATTTTCAAAGTAGTTGATCCTACTTATTATATTTCTACTGTAAGTTGTTTTACTGTTTTTTACTTTCATTACATACTTAAAATTTTTTTATAATAAATTAAATTTTTTTTCTTTTAGAACAAGGTATCTCAGGAGGTACATATATCACAAATTAGTGAGAAAGCCGTATTTGTACAAGTCAGATCAAAGGGCTTAAGGCACCTGCAAAAACTCTTACACGATGTAACCAAAGAATTATTAGATAACGTATATTTTAAACCTCGTCCAGTTTTGAAATTTGATCTGACCAAAATTTACGCGACTAAAAGCGCAGCAGATGATTGCTGGTACAGAGTAAAATTGACAAAAATTGAAAATGATAATTTGGCTCTGGCCTTTTGCATCGACGTTGGTCACACGGTGACTGTGCAGAAGAGTAATTTGGTTTTGCTGGAAGATTTATCTGATTTATTGGCAAGTTACCCGGCTCAGGTAAGATTATGATACAAGAATAAAGTTTTATTAATTTTTTGTTTTAAACAAAATATTTATCTAATATTTTTTAACAAAATATGTATCAATTTTTAATAGGCTGTCCAAATCAAATTACATAAAGTTTCTCCAATTACGTTCGACAAAAAAATGGCGAATCATTTGAGAAAACTTGCCCCAAAAACCGAAACTTTTTATATGAAAGTTGTTGACGTCTTAGAAAACATACCTGTAGTGGTATTTTACAAACGTACAAAAGATAATTTATTAGCATCCCTTAATGATACGTTAATAATGGAACAAGAAATATGGTAAGCTATATATATTTGATTACTCTTATATTATTATAAATGTTTATGTACTAATTTATACATTAATTTTTAGCAAAGACGATAATAACAATGCACGACGAGTGCGAAATGAAAGATCTTCAATAGGATACAAAAGTGATTTTCCACTGCCATCGCCAAACATCCCTTCCATTGGATCTTACTTCGATGTTCTCGTCACCATGGCAGCCCATCCGGGTAATTTTACGGTTCAACCATTAAATAGTGCCAAAGAACTCGAGGTAGTTACAAGTTTTTAATATATTTAAATTTTTCTAAAGCTTCAATTGAAAAAAAATATTTAATTTTATTTTGACAGTCTTTGATGTCTGATTTGACCAAAGTATGTGAAAGGTACAATGGACCTATTCTCACGCCAAGTAGCATAAAAGTTGGGAGCATTTATGCTGCTAAATACGATGGCGATGGCCGATGGTATAGGTAATTATATAGAAAAAAGAATATTTTACTTGTCGTTTTATTTATAGAGAGGCCTAAATAATTAGCCTTATTATTAATATGTTAAATTTTCACTTAATAGAGGCTACGTATCCAAAGTAATTAGTAAAAATGTCTGCGTCGTATACTATTGCGATTATGGCGACTTCCGAGCTGTAGCCATGGATCAATTACAGATTCTAGATGAAAGATTTTTAGAACTACCATATCAGGCGATTAAAGCCAAATTATATGGTATATTTATAAAATTATTAAAAAATATTCTGAATAACTGGAAAATAATTTTTCTGAAACATAAATCTATATTTTTTAGGTGTTACTCCAGTCAATAAAGGTGACTGGTCTGTCAGAGACTCGTTGCGGTTTATAGAGTTAACCGTAGAAAAGAGTTTTGTTTCTACTGTCAAATCCTGTGAAAGTGATAGCGCAACAGGCGATATGATCTTAGGATTAGAACTTATTAATACCAGCACCTCTGAGAATATTTACATCTCAAATATTCTTGTTGATGAGAAGAGAGCTAGTAAGCTGTTAGAGGCCTAAATAGCTAGGAAAAGTATAAAGGAGATAAATACGTTAATAGTATTATTAAAATTCGAATATATTTCCTTAAATAATTACTTTTTGTAATCCTAAAATAATGTTGATTACCTATATATTGATATAATGAAAAAAAAGAAGAATACAGCCACATTATTTTTTTCACAGGTATATATAAATAATTTTATTAAATAAAACCGTTCAAAAAATCAATCCGTCGAGTTCATTTAGCCTCCTTCATAATCGATATTAATCTGGGACAGAAGAGCACAGTAAGAGAGAAAAAGAGCAACGTCGCGTCCGGCCACAGGACTAAAAGTTTATGGATTGACCTAGTGAACTAGATGCATCGAAAATTTTCGCGGTAGCGCGAGAGAGAGAGAGAAGCATAATTTGCACTCCCGCGAGATAATCTGGCAGAGCGCGGGGGCTCTGTCGCAATCGATAAAAGTAAAAGAAGAAAAAGGCGCGCGCGAGCTTGGCAGTTATACTGTGCTGCTGTACGAATTTCCTGATGACTAACAAGATTACTTTCTTTCTCTCTCTTCTCTCTGTCAGCTCTCGGCCGCTTATTACGTAAATTAATTTAGTTTTGCATTTTTCCTTTTCCTTTTTTTTCTTTTTCTTTTTTGTTTCTCGTCGCGTGTCAATATGCGCCACAGCAGCACCACCAACAAGGGCACTGGTGTGTCTTTGCGGGGGCTGGGTGTAATATACACACAGGGGCCAGAGAGACGCTCAATAACGTCTGGGGGAATTCTAGGGAATCCCGCGCTGCAAGCTTCGAGAGAGCGCGACTGTTGACGGTGAAGGGGGCGGTGCTGCGGGCGAAGGAGGGGGGGGGGAGAGGAAGAGGCGCGCGCCAACAACCCGCAGTACACAGTGGCAGTCGCGGCCGAGAGACAGAAATGGCTAAGCGGATTGAGCGATTGAGGTTTCCCGCGCCGTAGAAAAATGCTTCGAATAAAATAACATCTTGGCGCGATTGTGTCACTGCAAATGTAGCGTGTAAATGTGTGCTACACTGCCATTCTGCTTTGCTCTCTCTCTGCTTGGGTAAGTCTTGCACGACTCTGTGCGCGTGGCCTTCGTCCGATATATTACGTGCACCCCTCTCTTTCCCTCTTACGAGAGCTCGCTGTGTGTCCAAAGGGAAAGACCTAACCTACCCCCTCTGCCTCTGGCCTATCGTTCTCTCTCTGTCTCTCCTTCACTGTTTGCATGATATATATCTCTTTGTTATGTTATCACTGTGCGACACTTGTGCCTGTCGGATAGACACGATTACCGAGAAAGTTTTGTATTAATTTCGAGCCCTTTGTCCCGAGCGACATTCAAACGTTCAAGCTAGAGAAGTAATTTTCGCGCCTTCATTCAAGCGCTCTTGCACTTATTCGTGCTCGGCACGCGAATTATTAAATAAAAATCTTGTCCTTGTATTGGTGAAATTGATTTATATTATGTAAATATGCCGATGGACTTGGCGATGAGGATGTCGCTCGTTCGTTATCTTCAATCGATGCACGGTTGCATTTGGAAATTGTTGGTTTGATCGCAGATAATAAGGACATTAAAAAGATTATACATGACAAATCTGTGTCCCAGTTACAAATGACACTAAATACTTATTACATGATTGACAGTTTGTATGTTTGTAGCTCAAATAAAAAATCTTAAAATTACAAGATGGCTGAAGCAATAGAATTACAGACATTCAATGAAACTGTAGTTTCAAATTTTGAAGAATTTTGGGTACACATATTTGGAGTCACTGATATTACTAATATTAGAGGCTTAGCCCTTGATGAGAATATTATTGTAAGTATTTATTATTTGCAAGCGTTTACAATATAAGTATTCTTTTATATGCATTATTTTATTTTAATATAGGACATGCTGAAAAAATTGTCTGTAGAAATGAAAATCTATTATAATAGTACAGAAATGGACTTTGGCCCTCCAGAAATTGGAAAGTATTATGCAGTTTTTGATGACGAGTGGCATCGAGTGAGGTGCACCAGTGTTGATCCTGAAAACCAAAAAGCTACAGTATTCTTTATTGATAGGGGTGATAATGATACATTTGCATATGATATTTTGCATCCCCTGCATCGACACTTTTTCAGGTTTCCAGCACAGTCACTCAAAATGTCAATCTGTGATCTAGAAATATTTAAGGATTGTACAGAACTGCAAACTTTTATAGAAGAATCGCTAGTTGATAAGGATGTTTATATCAAAGTTAAAAATGTTAAGCAAGAAGAAGACTGTGATATACCAACTTTAGTTGTTGAAATGTTTCTTGAAAAAGAAACGGAAGAAGAACTTAACGTGAATGATTTGCTTTTAGATAAATTGTGCAAAGCACTTAATCCAAGAATGTACATAGGAACTGTAAGTAATAAACATTATGTTAAGGTTTTTAAAAATTCAATTTTCTTAATCAAGCTTGGTTTTAGGATCAAGTTGCACAAGAAGTTCATATTAGTAATGTGAGTGAAGTATCTGTTTACATGCAAATCAGATCAAGAGGTCTAACATATCTTAAAATTCTCATGCGTGATCTAGTAAATGGTTACTTAAACAATAAATCCTTTAAACATAAGCCAGTTTCTGCATATAAATTGAGAACATTGTATGTAACAAAATATGAAGAAGATAATTTTTGGTACAGAGTAAAAATTGTTCAAATTGAAAATGAGGATGAAGCTTATGCTCATGTTGTTGATTTTGGAGGCATTATGAAAGTTAAAAGACAAAATCTAGTTTTGTTAGAAGGTTTATCAAAAGTTTTAGCACAATATCCTGAACAGGCAAGTTTTTCAATAATTTTAGTTAACAAATAATAAATAAGTTATTTCCTTTCATCATACTTTATTTTCAAAACTAGGCAGTAGAAGTGAAATTACACAAAATTCCACCGTCTATGTTCGATAAAAGAATGTCAGATTACTTGCGTTATCTGGCTCCATTGCATGAAGTTTTTCATATGAAAGTTCTTGGATACACTAAATTAGTTCCTATTGTTCATTTTTATAAAAGGACGGAAGATAACTGCCTTACATATATTAACGATGAGTTAATTCTTGAATCAACAATACCGTAAGTTTTTTAATATATTTTAACAATATTATTATTATTATGTAAGTAGAATGCCTTTTATCACACAAGTAAAAAATGCTAATTTTATAATGTTTATATTACGAGTTTGAATAATGTTATTTCGTTTTTAATCTAAATTAGTGCTATGGATGGTAGCCCAAATAATTGTCCAGCATTTACACAACCAAATTTTCCTCTAAAACCTCCAGAAGTACCGAAAGACGAAGAATGTTTTGATGTCCATGTTACAATGGCAGCTAAGTATGATGATTTTACTGTACAGCCGCTATCGGACGCTCACAAACTTGAGGTATACTTGCTGATCAAAGAAATTTCAAACTGTGTTATTTAACGTTGCCGATAAAATTAATTAAAGTGTGCCGCCTTCTGTATATTTTTAGATATTGATGAAAAAGTTGCTAAGCTCTTGCGATGCATATAGTGGTGCTTTGATGACGCCGGACAGTATAAAAATCGGAGACGTGTTTGCTGTTCAAAATACAGACGATGACACTTGGTTTAGGTAAAATACTTGAAATTATTTAAAGTTCAAGATATAAATTTAAATTACTTTTTTTTAGAGGCTGCATTTTCCGTATAATCAGCGATACAGTTTTTGTTGTTTACGCTTGTGATTATGGTGACTTTAAAGTCGTGTCCATAGAAAATTTACAACCGTTACTTGAAGAATTTTATGAACTGCCATTCCAAGCAATAAAAGCCAAATTAGTTGGTAAAGTTATGAAAAAGTTATTTTAATACCAGATGCAACGTAAATGGATTCGTGTTTTATTAATATAAAAATCTTGTTTATCTTAGGCCTTACACCAGAAAAAAAAGCCAAGTGGACAATACACGATAGTTTAATGTTTACCGAGCTGGTCGTCTCAAAAACTTTTGTGTCTTTGATAAGAGGTCGAGAAGCTGCAAAAACGTTGCTGGGCTACGTTTTAAATTTAGAATTGGTTGATACAACGACAGATGAAGATATTTATATTCATGATCTCCTCAATAGTAAAAAGAGATCTGAATCAAGTGAATTATAGGGCTTTCATTTTTTAAAGCTCGGCGAGAAACATAAATAATTTATGTTAATAAAAAAGTTAAAATATGCCATTTTGAAAAAACTTTATATTGACTTTTTGATAATAATATCAAGAAACATAAAAAGATAATCAATCACGAGACACTAATCAAGATTTTAATTCAAGTTTTTATTAATAGACATACTCAAGAACAGTAGTAAAAAATAACCATTGCTTCAAAAAAAAAAATTGCAATATACGACTTATAGCAAATAGACTTAATAAAGTTACCAAGAAATTAGTTCAGTAAGGTAAGAATCAATGCTTAAAACTTCAGTTCCTTTTACATTTCATTACGTTTGAATGCAAGTTTCAGTGCTCATTAGTGATGAAGTTTGTCATAGTGTAAAAAGTGATCAGTATTTTAGTTTTAATAATCAGTATTGTTACGCATTTGACACCTTTGTTAAACCATTCCGTCGCAAGTGTCTTCTCGAAGGATCACGATAATTTTAAAAATATTTAACTTTATGATGACAAAACAATGCGCGCATATTTTGAAAATGTGTGGTGTACCATATTGTGCTTTGTTTTATTAATTCATAACTTTTATAATAACTTTGTAAATTTAAATATTTTTGGAATATAATAATGAAAAATATTGAAATTTATACGGTAACGGATTCTCTTCAACACGCAATTGTTTTTTCGTTTATCTCTTTGATAAATCGTTTAAATAATTTACGGAATGTTATTCTTTGACTACAACTGTTTAATAACTGTTTAATAATACGTTCACTTAATAATTAATCTTTAAGGTATTGTTATTTTCTACAGTTACGTCTAGTTATTACTATTTTTATACGAATGTTCAAAAGCAAAAAAAAAATAAAGCAACCATTAATGGTAAAATCTGCGACTTTTTAATAATTATTTACAAACGCTAAGCTCTTGTATTTGAAATGTACAAAAATAATGTAAATAAATTTTTGACACTTACTTTTTTTTCGTTGTCATTAGATTCCAGAATAATCTTACGATAAACCGCTGTTTATAGTCTCCCGCTTAATAGCCCAAGTTTTTTTTTAATTTTCCCCCGAATGTTTTTACGTTTAAAAAACTTCACTTTAAAAAGTCTTTTCCTTTTCGTTCATCCACGTTAATTTGACACGATAAAAAAAAAGCGAGTATCGTTTCAATAGGACATATAATTTGTCGTATCAGTTTAAATATTATTATTTTATTATCATTCAAGATATTATTTCAAGTAGTCAAACATACACGAGTAAATTGTCTGACAAACGCCTCAACATGAAAGGCAGAGTTATAACTGCCATAAGATAAGCTTGTTCTTTGAATTTGCAGTGTGTGTGTGTGTACTTGCATTTCTTTGTTTGCCTCTTTTATTTTGATCGTTCGACCAGCTCAATGCCCAAGTCTTCTTTCATGATTGTCTCAATAAACATTTTGAAGTCATCTGAATTCGAGCCGTGTAAAACCTTGTCAAGATTCTCGGTTTCCTGCTTGACGTCGTGATGCTCCTGCTGAAATACTTCCGTAGATATCCGTTTGACCTTTCCTTTATTTGAATAACAATTTTTCACTTTATTTATTCTTATTTGGTACATATTTATATTACAATCGTAATAAAGATAGTTTTTAAGGAATTAAAAATGTTTACTCTTTAACAATATCGCATTTATTTAATATGTTTTTTTTACTCACTTTTACTTTTCAAGGCATCCTCATAAGATTTATAGATTTCAATACGTGTGCCATATCGCTTGGAAAATCCATACAAGGCAGTATGTCATTGATTAACATAATTTAATTACATTTTACCATTCGTATTTACATATTTCATCCACAATGCGAATAATCGGTCGCCATATCAAAAACACCTCTAGATCATTATCAGCCATTGTTATATTGTTCGATTATTTTGTCCAAACTAAATTTCTCATCAAGATCCCGATCTACATATCATTGTAATACTCACGCATACGCATCGCGCGTACGCGATCACATCGAACTCATATTTTTAAAAAAATCTCCCACCCGATCGATCTTAAATTACATAAAAACTGAATAATAAACTCGATCTTCAACGGCGCATATTAAATATCCGCGAACTATCAGATCTCCATCGATGTTGTCCCCTCCAAATAGCAAAAGAAAAGATATATACGGGGGATTCCCAATATGCCGCTAAACAAGCCCGAAAAGTGGCGCTAAAAACCTTGCAGCTTTCGAAAAATCACGCCGAGCATACATACAAGCTTTTCTTGCCTGCACACATCCAATAACCCAGACCCACCCACAACCATATTTGCAGCGACACTTTTTAAATCCCCTGGCCAACGAAGTTATCTGGTTTCCCGAAATGACGAAAAAAAAGTCGTTCAGTAGGCGAAAATAAGAGAGAAAAAAAAATAAAGAAAGTCCAATACCAATGAGCCGAAGAATAAGTAAAGCCCGCAGAGCATGATGCCTCTATACATCTACGAGGAAAAGCACGAGAGTGCAAGGGAGATAGCGTATACACATATACACGCGAGAGTGAGCGCGATGAGGAGGGGAACAGGCGGTCAAGCATATACGCGCGGTACGTGTATATACAGCTCTCTCTCTCTCTCTCTCTCTCTCTCTCTCTCTCGCGCGCGCGCGCGCGCTCATTCACATGTATGCGCATGTATGTAGATATTTGACAGAGGCGTATTAAATGTATACGAAGGGGTGGGAGCGGGGGACTTCGACTCCGACTCGCTCGCGCGCTTATGTACATATGTATATATATAAAAATACATGGATATATGTATCCACGTATATATAGGTGTGTCATATACGTGTATATATATATAGGAGCGCAGGCGCCGGCGACTATTTGCGGCGGCGGTGGCGCGCGTCGTCGGCGAGTCGTCGCCGTCGTCGCTCGGCCGCGCGCGCGAGGGGGGCCCCGATCTGTTGCGCGCTCTGCCCGCGTGAGAGACGCTCCGGAGTCTTCTCTCGGCTCGCGGCTGAAAAAAAAGAGCGCTCTTTCTCGAGAGATAGAGAGAGAGAGAGTGAAAGATATATACTCGTGGTGTGTCGCGCAAAGAGCGCGCGCGCGCACGCGTTCTTTTCTTTTCTCGCGATTCTGTAATTGAAAAATCGTTGCTCCATGCAGTGCTTGTGATTTCGGTCAACGTGAGGTGTCTGTGGCGATTTCGGAAGGAGGCCGATAGCCCGCAGGTAAGCTGGTGCTCTCCTCCCATCCGCGCGCTGGTGAAAGCGATGACACGAGACACGGCTCCGAAGCAATAATATTTAGCTTATTTGCAAAAGACTCGCATCGACAGCTGATGATTTCTTCTCTTTTTTTTTGTCTTCTTTACATTACGCGCACGATCGCTTCTTTTTGCTTTTTATTTCCAGCCGTTTTTGCTCTTTTGAAAACTAGACGCATACGTGCATACTTGTTCCCGATTGCTTATGCACTCGGTGCTTCTCTCTCTCTCTCCCTCGTGTTTTTTTTTTTTCATTTTATTACTCGAGGCTGTTTTTGTTTTTAACGACTTTAAATAGTACGAGAATGTAAATTGAAATTTATCGTTCGGCCGCCGTGTGTAAGAGGCTTCTCTCCCTCGGTTTTGTGAAATGACAAAAATAATGGTTGCATAACGAGCGGCCTGTGTGCGCTGGTCTCTCTGCCCGCCTCCAAATCATATGCTCTAATGAGGAATTTTCTTCGCAGCTTCTCTCTTTTTTTTTCGCGGTCTTTAATTTTGCTCGAATTAACTCGGCGCTCGTGTAGACGCATGCAAATAGTTCTCTAATCCGACTCGCTGATCTCGCGACAAACTCGTTAACGCCGCATTTATACTATTGCAATTATTCGATGAGCCTCCGAAACATCCGAATAATATGTCAAACTGTCGTCTGCTTTGACCCAGAGCCCTGGCTTTTATTATTTCTACTCGGTAAGGACGTTCCCACATCATTTCGCACCTGTCGTTTCACCGACATCCATCAATGAGTCCAATATTCCGCGGAGGCTCACTGAAAAAAGCCGGCGCACGCGGCTTTATATACATTATCCCAGCGATCCGCGAAATTCTCGCGTCACAAGAGAGAAACCTATCCCCCCCCCGCCTCCTTCCAAGTTTCGTTGCCAGTGTCCTCGCGATCCAAAACCTAAAATTAGCATAACCGATAATCAGCTAATTAGCCATACATCCTCGTCAGCGCAGTCGACCACTTAAAAAACCTCGCAACGAACAAAAAAAGAATCAACCCATAAGCAAACGCGCTCGCAACAACCCTCCCGAAAAAAAAGGATATCGTCGCGGGCGAACAAACGAAATAAATACAAAAAGAAAAAGAGAGTAAACGAAGCAGCTCGATAGAGCCGCAAAGTCGAGCGGAAAATTTTTCGCGGCCGAACAAAAGACCACCGGAGAAGACTGGTGGCTCGGAGGCGCGTATAAGCGCGCGCGCGCGGTTTGACTCTTAAAGAAAAGAAAAAAAAAAACGAAGCCGGTAACGCGCGCGAGCGCGACGCGCATATAAATACATCATCGGCGCAAAACTCCTCTGTCTCTCTCGTTCGCTCCTGGCTTTCCGTCTTTCGCGGTGAAAAGCCGCGAGGCAGCGATAAGCCGCGAAGATTGGCAGTTAACTCACGCGCGAGCCTGTAGGACCAAGTGTATACACTTGCCGATCTCGCCAGCCGATTTTTTTTTATTTCGATAATAAATATTCTGGGCTCGCTCGGTGTACGACGGATTAAACTCGCGCCTATGTGGACGTCGTTATCGCGGATAACATGCCCTCGCGGTCTAATGCGGCCTGGCAAGAGCTCGTTTCTCCGTTGATTCCGATGTTTACGAGCGATTACGCGCTCTCTCTCTCTCGCTCGCTCGCGCGCGCTTCTATAATTAAGTTTTAAGCGTAATTAAAAAAGAGCCGCGGCTACTGGCCGCGATAATAATTGTTAGATAAGTCGGACTCTCCGTGCTTAGCCTACCGAATATCGGACGACGAGTTATATATACGCATAAATACGCGTGTGGGGAAGACGCGAGAGGCAGCTTCTGCTTGCTTGGACCTGTACGAGAGAGACCACTTTTTCTCGGCTCTTTGGAATCTAACGATCGGATAAATATTAGATTGCATTATAAATAACGAACCGCAGCCCGGAGGATTCGTACATTCGTATGCTCAACGCGCGTGTATATATGTGGGTATATGGGCTCCTCGAGTTTTCGGTGGGGGTCTACCATTCGGGACGGTTAAAAGTAACTTGTATTATTTAAAAAGGGAGGTAGACTTGGTGTGGTATATACGTAGACGTTGGGTAGCGCTGAAATATTTATGTCTCTTGGCAATTATGAGTCGCGGCACACACAGACACACAGGCACGTATCTCTTATACGTATATACTGTATAATAATCTCCCACACGTAGACGAACACACACGCGGTGGATATACGTTGATTAATGTATCAAATATTTCAATTTGCATCTACGTATAATTTGACTGGCTCTCGTCTTTTTTTGGCGGCCCGCGCGCGCGCGCGCACATGTATTTTTATAGGAAAAATATGCAAATATCGCGAGAGCGAGCAACGACGAGCTGACGCGCTCGGCACGGCGTTTCGTAAGACGAGCACGAAAAGTCATAGCTATGTACTCGCCCGTCCTACGCGCATCTCCTTCTCCTTAGTCCTGAAAAATTGAAATCGATTTTTTTCCCTCCTATCCCACCCTTTTGTTTCCGGGATTCACGCCGGACAATTAATAAAGCCGCTTTTCCGCACACGCGGACAATTTTCCTCGAGTAAACGATAATTGAGCAGCTAAGATTTTTTGTCCTCTTCTTCCGGGCCCGCTCTTTACGCGTATACACTCCCTCCAATCTCTCTCTCTTGGAGGGTATACACGCACGTATATAAGACATAACGAAATAAGCGCCGGAATAAAATTATCATAATCCAGGCAGCGACGTTTTCTCCCGGAATATTAATGCCGCGTGCGTCGAGCATTTATATATATACATGTGCGCAGTTGTCAAAACGAGCAGCGGCTTTATATAAAAAGAGCTTTCCGCGTCCAGGCTATAGATCGAGAGTAACGGCATGCGCGGCATCAAAGCAAAATACGCGCGTATACATAATCGGAAGCGCGAATCGAGAGGAGGCTAATTTAAAACGCACCGATCTCTCTTTCGCAGGCTATACTGCCTCGCTCTCGCTGCGTGGGAGAGAAAAATTGTTGGCTCGATCGAGCGGTGGCTTATTAAAATTCTCGCCCGCTAGCTAGCCGAAAAGGCCGTGCGCGCGCGTGGCTAATCAATCCGAAGGAAATCGGTCACGTGAGAGCGATCGGCAAGCAGCAGAAGGACGAAAGGCAATAGAGTGCGAGGAAAAAGGAGGAAAGGAGGCGTGCCGAGGAGAAGGTGGCGCAATCGTAAGGGAGTGCGCGACGACGTGTAATCGGCGCTCGTAATCGCGGGTGGCAGCGGCAATTAGCGCGGGAGTCATGTGAGCCGCCGCCAGACGAGGGGCGGCCCCAGTGCGCCGAGGATAATGATTACGGAACAGACCTGGAGCATGATGCTGGACAGCGATGTCGCCGGCGTTAACGAGTGAGTATACGATCTTGAGGCCAACGTAACCACCACCCAACCTGCCATCGTAGTCACTTATAGCTAAAGTTCAAATCTCTGCTTCCTCCCATCCTTCTTCTTCTTTTTCGGCGAGTTCTTCGGGTTCTGCGCTCGCGTGCGCTTTGCCAAGGAAAATAACGAGGCCGCGACGGGATTTGCGAGCTTCCGCACAACTTTTTGGCGGATACGTATGCGCGGGAGAGAGACTCGACGATCACTCGATCTCGTTGCCAAGACGATAACCGCTGATGACCTCGGGCACTTTTTTTTCTTTTTTTTTTTTTAATTAGGCAGGGATTTTGGGTGATTATAGTGGTGTGTACTCCGCTGGCAGGAAGGGCTGTTCAGCGCGAATTCGAGCGGATGCTCGATGTCAAGTTTGAGGAAGACTCTTGTAATACAAGGGGATGATATCGTTAAAGAACGCTTTGCAGCGACTAACGTGTTTTTTTTTCGCGTATACTTTGTATACGACGCGCACAAGTGTTATTTCCGACGAAACTGACTGACAAAGTTTTGGCATTAGGCACTACAGGGTGTGCCACCCTCTCTTTCTCGCGCGCGCGCGCATATTAATAATCTTTCATTTTTCGAACGAGAAGGCGAGACACGCTTGACTTATATTTAGCAAAAATGTAAGCAGGCTTATTCGCTCGTAACAAATTAATTGTGTTCGCGCGGGCGAGCTTGTCGTAGCGGAAAAATGACCGTCGCGAATGTAAGCTATACTATGTGAGCGACGACGGCTTGAGAACGATCGTTCATATCGCCGACTGGGCGAATGTAGTTTTAGCTGTTTGGGCGTATGTGCAGAGCAAGTGCAGCTGGTCTCGGTGTGCAGGAGAAAAAAAGAGCGCGTTCGAGAAGGAAAAATAAAACTGAGGTGTTTAGTAGAGAGAGTGAGAGCCTTGAGATAACAGACGGCCAAGAGCGCGACTCCATAAATACACGCAGGTGCGCGGCTTGATTCTTGGAAGACAACGAGATCCTTTGTCGCAGCCAAGTATTTCTAATTTCGCGATGTACAAAAAATAATAATAACGACGCACGTGCCTAGTCTACAGCGAGGACATCTCGGCCAAAAGCAAATTTCGAATTTTTATGAATTTCTTTACGAACTAGGGTACCTTTATGAATTTTTCTTTCTATATACTAGTGTTCCTTTATTTTTATACGCGTAAGCGTGTACAAACGCGCTATAGAGTTGCTCTTATTATTTTCTTTGGCCGTCTACCTTCTTTTTTTTTTGCTGCAGCTCCTCAATCGCTCTATGTAATCTCTCGCTTATTCTTTCCTTTTTTTTTCCCTTGTTCATCGGCTGGCAGGTCTGCGTCTTTTATTTGTAAACAGCGCGGCGGCCGAGGAAACGTTGGGGAAATATTAGCTTTTCGGCTGGAATTGAAAATACGCTACACGGGTAGCGGGAGAAATTGGAGGGGGGTGCGCTGGTAATAGCGCGGATAAATATAGAAAGCGAATCGATTGTGATTTTCTATTATTTAGAGTTGGCGATAAATTTTAATCGTATTACGGGGAATGCCGTTTGGCAAACGTATACGCTGTTCCTTTTTCTCCTCTCCCTACTGTACGCTGTGTGTTTTTTGTTTTTCCGTTCATTTGTCAGCTCGCGTTACATGCGGCCAGAGAAGTCTACGCCCGTTAAATACCTTCACGTGCGCGCCCGAGAGAGTCGTCGAGTTCGTCCGGCGCGACGCTTTGATTAATGCAAGTTAGATTGACTCGAACGGATTCACCATTTGCTTTCAATTATGTCTTTCTAGTTGGCGGGGAAAAATAAGAACATTTGTCACGATTACTTCTGGCTTTAACGTCTTATCTTCGTATTGTAACGTCGAACGTCTAATAATTGTATCGTTACAACGACCTTTTTGTTGTGTTATAATACGACACAAAATATCATTTGCAATGATTACATTTCCATAAACGTAATGCCCAAATTAACATAAAGCCAATCGGTGAATTGATACATCCAATCCAAGATTTAGCCATTAAGCCCCTAGTCAACTACTCTCGGCTTACACACCTTAATTCGTCGCTGTTCAGGTTGAGCATATCGCCCCGCAAGCAATTATGGATCAAAGCGGTAAAAAAGCTAACGTCCGAGCGTCTCGGCCGCGAGAGCTTGGCCGCCTGGGAGGAGGGCAAGCCGAGCATCGGCCTGCCGGAGCTCCAGGACGCCCAGGAGCTCGACGACCGTACGAAAAAGTCGTCGGACGCCTCGGCCGACACCGACGTCTTTCCCAACCCCGATAACGGCCCCAGCGATAAGGAGGGTAAGTCCCATCGATTCTCTTCCAAAAAAAAATAAAAGGCAAACGGCTCTAAGTCTCATATCGATGTCCAGACGTGTTCAAGAGGGGTCGACACTACCGGGGCATATTCTGCCCGTCGCTGACCAACAGCTTCCACAGCAAGCACCTGGAGAACTCCTACCTCCAGTACTCTCAGCGGCAGCGGCAAAAGTCCCTCATAATGCTCAACATCATCGATCTCGGACTGAAGGTACGAAACGTTATCGGCCAATTTAACGTCTCGCGATGCTAAGGCACGGGGCTTGTGTACACAGATATCACTGATCGCGGTCTGGCTGTGGCGACGCGACGGTACGCGCGGCCCGAGAGGACTGCTCGAGCCGTTGGCTTGGTCCGGATGCTGCATGCTCGCCAACGTCGTCGTCTGCGCCCTCGGCTGGTCCAGGTGCTTCTCCAACAATCATCTCTACTGGGCCTCCATATTCACCTGGCTCCTCATCAATGCTCAGGGTAGGAGAGCTTTAGCTCTAAAGCTCTATCTTTTTTTTTTTGCAAATCTCGCGCTTGCCAAGTGCCAGTCGAGCGTTGGGACGTATGACTTTTTAACGGCTTCCGCAATAGCGATCTTCTCTCGTAGTCGAGATCAAACTTCGGATAATTGGCTTGTTATACGACGCAAATGTCGCGTGACTTTCACGTTTATTTTTATGTATGTCGAATAAAACGAAAAACATACATTTTTTTTCTTTTTCGTTGCGGCACAGACGAGCGGTTCTGCGCGCGTTTAAAAATACGACGCTTGTATCGAACGTTCTTTCTCCCTCTCTCTCTCTAGCGGCTGCATCGACGAGAGAGAAAAAGAAAGGCAGAAAAGAGAAAGAGAATACGTAAGCTCTGGTCGTCGTATTTAACTTTGTCAAAACTATAGGGTTTGAGCTCCCTGCCTCTCGGCCGAGTGCTACTGGGACGTTAATTGAATCGGGCGTTCGCTCGACCGTCTTTCTCTCTTTCTCTTCTCGTTCTGCTCCGACGTACATAAATTTTTCCCTCCGCATTCGGAAGCTCGAGTAATGATCTCGTACTCGCTCGAGCGGCATAAACGTAATATGTGCCATCGCTAAACGCGCCCCCCGTCTCGGCTCGTTAATTCTTACGGGCCGGTCGCGAGAGCATCGAGATCTCTGTTTTTCCAACTGAGAGCGAAGAGAGAAAAAAAAAACAAATTGCACGCCCGTAGGTTTCATCGTTGCCGGACTGAATTTCCTGACGCAACAGCGGCTCATGTGGTACATACTGTTCGTCGTTTACGCGCCGTACGCCATGCTGCCGCTGCCGCTGAGATGGTGCGTCCTCGCTGGCTTTGGCACTGCGTTCACGCACCTGTTGATAGCCGTCGTCACTCTACTCAGCGATACTCGCCATCACGAGGTCAGTCGTGCTTGAATTTTCTATTTTGCCGTATATACCTCCAACGTCTTTTCTTTTTTTCCTTTTTTTTTCGTCAAGAGAACACTTGGCTGGAGTTTAAAGACACTTGGTGGTAATGGATGAACAAGTGTTTTACAAGAGTAAACGCGATGAATTAGCCAAAGCGAATAATATTTGCGCTCGCAGCGAGAGAATAATCATTATACGTCGAAGTAGAAACAGCCGGGCTACGGTCAGACGACCGAAAATGTCCCGTGCCATCTTTTTTTTTTCCACTACTGATTTGAGTGCTTAAACACGCTCTATAAGCCCATTTAAATAAAACTCTTGAATTCCAGACGGTTTTAGAGACGCTCCCGTACACGTAACGTTACATAACGCCGCGTACACGTCCTATAACCGCAGCGAAAAAGAATAAACAGCCACATGTCATTCCCAAGCCCGACACTTTATTCCTCTGTGTCCACGCGTCCAAAATAAACAAGCCGTTGTTTTTCTTTCGCTACACTCTCAAGTATTTCCCACCGTTAATCCCGCTCCGGCCGCGCACCAATACGACAGACATTTTTCGCGTTTCCTTTTTTTTTCTCAAAAAGAAAACCAACATACCTTCTTATACACGCGCCAAACCAAATAGCAGCGAGTTGAGGGAAAGAGAAAAAAACGTTGGATTTACTTTGCAGGACCTGTCCTGCGTCTCGCGCATGATGGCGACAAACCTGCTGCTCTACTTCGCGGTCAACTTGGCCGGGATGTACACCAAGTATCTGACCGACCGAGGTCAGCGTCAGGCTTTCCTCGAGACTCATCGTTCGATGGAGACGCGACAGCGTACTCAGAACGAGAACAACCGGCAGGAGAAGCTACTGCTGTCTGGTGAGTGCGCGCGTATGTGTGTGTGTGGGGGCTCTTTAAAAAACAAGCGCTGGGCTGCTCAGGGCCGCTATATTTACGATGTGTTTGACTTTCGAGCGTCACGCCTGTCAAAACGTTGGCTTGGCCCGCTCGGGGCAAGCGAGCGGAAGGGATTTAACGAGATGCGGAATCTTCCCGGGGGCGATTACTCATTCCTCGGGATTCCGCCGAGAGAGAGAGAGAGAATTCGGAGTAGATCGTTTTAGCGACTCTGCACCGGCGTGACCCTACCATCTGTGCCGATCGTAATTCAAAGCCCTCCCTCCCCTGCCCGCCGCTTGTTGCAAAACGAAGGAAAAAGAGTATACGCGGTCTTTAAAGCCGAAGCTCCAATTAGACGCGGGGGCGCGCGTATAAGGCCTCATTAAGAAAATAGACGGAGGAGAGAAAGAGCGCGTGTGCCGTTGGGAGAGGGCTGCCTGCGTGCGGCAATTATTATATCAGGTCGTAGTCGATTGTCGTTCGCTTGTTTATTTATAACGGACGCGCGTGCTCGCACACACATCTCTACGTGTTGCGTGTTATTCTCAACCCCCCCTCGTCCTTTTTTTCCTTCTTCGCGAGGAAACGCGCGTTTAGGGGGGGCGGAGTTGAGTCTGCTTGTGTTTTTTTTCTCCCTTTCCTGTACATTTTTCATAGCGCGCGCGCTGGGCTGTACACGTGATCGATGCTTAGTCGGTACCGGGCGTTCGCGTGTATGTGTGCTACTTGAAGCGTCTGCCCGCGAAAAAATAGAGCGCTGATGAGTTGGCTCGATAAGGATCGTTATACAGAGGAATATAGCGAAATGTAAAGCTCTCTCTCTCTCTCGCAGGGGGAGGTAGGAACGGCTGAGCGTATGTTTGTACCGATTTCCGGCCGATGTGCCCCCGACAACGAGCGCGCGCGCCGTTATATGCGACGGACGTTTCCTCGCGGAAAGGGAGAAACGACGCGGTGGGGGGGGGGGGAGCGATCGAGTCGCGTCCGTCGTTGGAAAAATAGACCAAACGAGCTGAGCAATAACGGGCATATAAGGGTATGTACATCATAAAAGCCCAGGGAAATCACGAGCATTCTGAAAGACAGAGAGGCAGAGGGGGAGAGGAGCGACATACACAGGATGCTATAGTGGGCGCTGGCCCGTGCAAAACTCGCTCAGCCGTGCGCCGCTTCTCAGTCGATTGCTTCTCGCGCCCGGCCACCTCCCTCAGCCTCGCTCGCTCGGGTCAACAGAGAGCGAAAGAGAGAGAGTGTGAGAGAGTGAGAGAGCACCTCGTGTCCCTCCTCCTGCTTATTCACCTCCCTTAGCCGATGTTTTTGCAGCAGTGCGCCGCGCACGTTACGTGTGTTGTTACGTCTTTCTCCCCGTGTATACGTATACACTATGCCGGCCGAGCTCTCTATACACCCCCTTCCGTCTCCTCGCCCCACCTCGACGACACTCTCGAACGAGAACTCTCGGCCCTTTTTTTTCTCCTCTATAACTGAGGGGCGAAGGAAGGCCTCGGCTTGACACCTCTCTCTCTCACTGCTTATATCGATCTTTATCATGTCGCGAAAATAGAGAGACTCGACGAGAGCCAAGTGTGTACGAGGAAAATCGAGCGGTCTCGAATAGTCCGTTATGAGCATGTGTGTTTGTCCACGTCCGTAGGGCAGAGGGTAAATTCGCGAGGTTTTACGAGTTGATGGGACGCTTCGATTTTAATTATTTGATACGAGTGTTTTGAGGGCATACACGATGGGAATGGAAGGGGGGAAAATATACCTGTACTCTCGATTGCGGCTAACCGTTGTAGCCTGGTTGCTTTGCACAATGGCCATCGCGCGCGCCCCGGAGTGAGGCTCTCTCGATTATTATATGTGCGCCGAGCTATTGGCCGCGGGGATTTTAAAATTAAACCCAGCGCGCGTAACCGATCGATCGATGCTCGTCTGTCTCTCCTTTCGTGTTTTTCACCTGTGCTTTTGTTGGCCGGGATAATGGCGCTGTTCTCTGCTTGCTTGTTTTTTTTTTCTTTAAATATACACATTTTTATCACTTTCATGCGGTTTATTTATAAACGCATGCATATATCCTGACGTAATTGAGGAATAACAAACACAAAATATTCAATTTGCGTTGCGGTCACAGTGTTACCGGACTTCGTAGCCAAGGAAATGATTCGCGACATATCGCGCGAGACGGCTCGCGGCGGAACGATTCTGTTCACGCCGAATCAGTTCCACAGGATATACATCCATCGTTACGAGAACGTCAGCATCCTCTTCGCCGACATCAAAGGATTCACGGGTATGCCATCTTAAATGTGAAATAAAGAAAAAAAATTGAAAAAATTCCAACAAACTTTATCCGGAATAAAAACGCTATTGCAGCACTAGCAAGCCAATGCAGCGCGCAAGAGCTGGTGAAGGTGCTGAACGACCTGTTCGCCCGGTTCGACAAGCTCTCCGCCGAGAACCACTGCCTGCGCATCAAGCTGCTCGGCGACTGTTACTATTGCATCTGCGGCCTGCCGGTCGCTCGGCCGGACCACGCGCACTGCTGCGTCGAGATGGGCCTGCACATGATCAAGGCCATACGGGACGTGCGCTACACGACCAAGGTCGATCTGAACATGCGCATCGGCATACACAGCGGCTCGGTCCTCTGCGGCGTCCTCGGGCTCCGCAAGTGGCAATTCGACGTCTGGTCCTACGACGTCACTCTAGCGAATCATCTCGAGAGCGGCGGTATCCCAGGGTAAGCCGGTATATCTATCTGGCAGAAAGGGTATATCAATGACCGCGACTGTTTACGCACAGGCGAGTGCACATATCGGCGGACACGCTGAGCTGCCTGAACGACGTGTACGAGGTGGAGCCGGGCCACGGCAGCGAGCGCGACAATTACCTAAAGGACCGAAACGTCGTGACCTACCTGATCAAGCAGTCGGAGCCGCTGCGCTCGAGGCGCCGTTACTCCTCCCGGCCGCGCATCTGGGCCGAGGGCGAGGCGGCCGATCGCAGCAAGAAGAGCTTCAAGATCACCAACGCCCTCACCGCCGGCAATCCCGCTACGGCGCACGCCATAGCCTCCGCGGCGGCTGCGGCTGCGGCTGGACCGCCCACCGGCGAGGACGACATCGGCGTCGAATGGACGCCCGAGATACCCTTTGAGAACGTGAGTAGAGATTTTGAGGACTGCCTGACGGTTGTCTGACTGCTTGGGTCTGTAGTTGAACAGCTCGTCGTCGGTGACGAATCTCGAGACGGACTACCTCGAGGACGACTCGATCTCGGCGAAGAGCGAGCAGATAACCCGGGGCTCGGGCAACGAGAAGCTCAGCAAGCCCGGCATCGGCGGCATCGAGTCCGTCAGCAACAAGCGCATGCGTCTCGCCAACATCAACCCCTGGACGTTGCGCTATAACGACGAGGCACTCGAGTCCAAGGTATACGCATACACGAGCGCGCTCGTTTTTTTTCCAATGTCCTTTTGGTTTTCTGGTGTATTCTTACCGATCTGCCGATCGCTTACACCTTGCAGTTCCGCCAGCTGCGCGAGGACATGTTCAAGTCGAACATGATCTGCTGCTTCGTCATCTGGCTCTTCATCGCCGTCTGCCAAGCTATCATACTGCCCGAGTAAGCGAGATGTCTCTATAAAATCGGCATAAGCGGAAATGAGTGACATACCGATAATCGCGGTTTCGCATACGTTGCAGCTGCGTCAAGCTGCACGCGGCCCTCACCGTCACGACGCTCCTGCTCGTCGCCTCGTCCGTTCTCGTGATGGCCGACGAGTTCAAGAGCCTACCTATCTCCCTCCAGCACTCCTCCTCGATGCTCGTGCACAACAAGCAGCATCGCACCCTGTTCATCTGCGGGGTCATCAGTCTCATGGCTTTGACATCGGTCATCGGAACGATCGCCTGCCCAGTGGTAAAAATGGATCACTCTCTCACTTGTCCAGCTAATTGAGAAAGATACTCGGTGCCAACGTGTCGCTTAACGATTCGCAGGTGAGAACGGAGCCCTTGGCTTTGCAGCAGAGAAACCTCGAGGCCGCGACGTTCGCCACCAACAGCGTATCGGCATCGGACGCGGCGACGGCGACGAGCACGGAACCAACCAGCGGCTCGACGAGCGGAATCAACAATTTCATACTGAGCTTCTTCGAAACGGCACTGCGCGACGACGCGATGATGGCCCTCGCGCCGGAGAATCAGAGGGAGCTGCTACTGGAGGCCGGGGTCGAACGACCAAGGAGACACAAAGACTTTACCAGGTGCGCTTTACTTACTGCCATTTATGTCTTTTCATTGAACTCGATTATCGCTACAATCAAGCCGCGTGTGTATGTGTACACAGTCGCCTATACGGTCGACACGGCGAGCCGAGGCTGAGGCACCAGCACGGTCGCTCGCTGCACAGGCGACATCATTCCCAAGCTAGGATCCACAAGGCCGAGGAGGAACGACCCTCGCTATTGACCCGGCGCATCCTGTCGACCCTGGAGGACGATCTGAACCGCGAGATTCTCGCGGAGCGTAAGATCCTCGAGGAGGTGCAGTGCCTCCGCCCCGAGTACATAGTTTTCACGTGGATCCTCTGCCTTGTGGCCCTCGCCTCAGCGCTGAAGCTCTACTACCTCGTCAAGACAGCTCTAGCGACGGCCATAGTCCTTGTCTATGCGCTTCTCATGCTGGTGGTGTCCAAGGACCGGTTTTTCGGCAGAGTCGACGAGGACCAGGACGCGTTAGTATAGCGATGCAAATGTGTAACAGCTAGGGCGGGGTGACGAATAGGCTTTGACGCGTTCGTCTGTTGGCAGGATGCCGATACCCCTGTCCGCCCAGATGCTCATCTTCCTCGCGATCTTCCTCGTCGTCGTCACGTACCACGGCCGCCTCGTCGAGGTCACCTCGAGGCTGGACTTTCTCTGGAAGCAGCAGGCCGAGCGCGAACTCTCGGACATGATCGAGTCGCGGCACAATAATATGCAGCTCCTCAAGAATATACTGCCCGATCACGTGGCCCATCACTTTCTCAGTCAGGACAGACCGTCCGAGGTAAATTGTTAGCGGGGAAAAATTGACTACGGAAATTTAGTGTGATTATAACTAAGGACATCTGTATGTGTATCTATGTGCGTTGTAGGAATTGTACTCGCAATCGAGAGACAAGGTGGGCGTGATGTTCGCCAGCGTACCGAATTTCACCGAGTTTTACTCCGAGGACGTAAACAAGGGCATGGAGTGCATTCGTCTTCTCAACGAGATTATCGGTATGTCGAGATTTACTATATTTTCAATTTTATTAGTTTGCCTGTTGTGAGGCAATAATAAAAAAATAACAAAACAACTCTCGTTAGCTGACTTTGACGAGCTGTTGGACGAGAGGCGATTTCACTGTATCGAGAAAGTCAAGACGGTCGGGGCGACCTACATGGCGGCATCCGGATTAAATCCGTCTCGCAACGTAAGTTAAATGTCTCTGCTCTTTGTGTTTTAATCTCAATCGGGTGCAGTTAGGAAATAAAAAATAAAAAAATCGTGCAACAGGTGAAAAGTAGCGACGACATGGAGCACGTGTGCAGGCTAGTCGACTACGCGGTAGCTATGCGCCAGCGTTTGGAGGACGTCAACGTCCACTCGTTCAACAATTTCGACCTTCGGGTCGGCATAAGCTGCGGCCCATTGGTCGGCGGCGTGATCGGCGCGCGCAAGCCGGTCTTCGACATCTGGGGCAACACCGTCAACGAGGCATCGCGCATGGACTCGACCGGCGAGATGGGCAAGATCCAGGTGCCGTCCGAAGTGGCCAAGGTGAGAACTTGATCAATCTAGAATGGGCAGTGAGTTACAATTGTCGATGTTCAATCATCTTTCTCTTGTGCCGACAGTATCTCGAGTCCCAGGGCTACAAGACGCAGAAGCGAGGACTGATCGAGGTCAAGGGCAAGGGCACCATGGAGACGTACTTCGTTCTTGGCAAAGGCGGACTCAGGGCCGAGGGAAGCTCGAGAGATCGCAGCCACTGCCGCAGCTTGGCCGCCATCGTTTACGGTGTCGTACAGGCTCGGCGCAAACAGATGCACACCATTAGCGATTGATCCAAGGCCAGAGCCGACAAGCCGGCTGTAGTTGGATTGTAGGCGACGAGCGCGGAATATGTATTTTGCACCCCCTACCGAAGAGTCGTAGAGGATTGTACATATAGGGATGTATGCTGGTTCGTTGCGTCACCCGAGATCCATGGGAAAAAGACGAATGGGCTGTGCGGCTAATAGAACCAATTGCTGTCGAGATTTTCGAATGATTAGCTGTTGCGTACGAGTTTCGTGAATTTTTTGCGCGCGAGAATTCGCATTTCGATTGCGATAAGGGAGAGACTCTATAGTTGTGGCTGTTGAACATATAATAAAAGTAGGTTGATTAGTATATAGATAGTATAATGTTGTATCATAGATAGTGTGCGAGCGCGGTATACGAGAGAGAAAAACGTCGGATATATTTGTGTTAGTATATTTATAGCAAACGAAGCTGGCAATCCGTTGTTCCGCGAGCGTTGTATAAATAAATTATTCCAAGTGGTTAAACGTTGTTTATAATGCGACGAACGTCAAGAATATAACGATGTATACTCATAAATGTGTCCCTCCCCCCGTCGTGAGATAATCTAGAAATGGACGTGTTTAGTGCCGTTATACTTTAAGTTAATCGATCAAGCAAGATAATTGTGTTCCGTCATTGAACAACTTGAAAAATTGTACTCGCATAAAAAAAGGTATATATAACACTATATATAATAAGCGTACACTTCGATCTTTGTAAAGTTAAGTGCCAATGTAAATGGCGCTGCTGGCAGCCCAGACACATACACATACGTAAACACATACACGATGTTGATGACATTATGTTTCCTCTTCTACAACAATAAAACAGTTGTAATATATAAATTTCCTTGGTATTATTATTATTATTATTATTTCTATTATTATTATTATTATTATTATTATTATTATTATTATTATTATTATTGGAACAATTTACTCGATTCCTGACAAGAAAAAAAAGAATAAGTAAAGGTATTTGGCATTCTCTCGACCGCGAAAAATAAAGTTCACTTATAGTTGTTAATTTTTGTTTTCTCGGTGAGCTACAAAGATTTAAACTACTTGCAAAATATACTGATTTGTTTGTCATTAAGTTTATCATTACGTTTACCAGTTACAAAAAATTGTAACGTTCCAAGTAATTATTTTGTTAAAACTTGTCACTTTATGCCGCGCATATAGTAAATAAAGTTAATTTAATTTAGGTCTTAACACTTTTCTTTTTGCCGAAAATAGCGTTGAAACTAAAGTTTTACGATAACCTCACATTTGTTTATTCACTTCGTATTTTCTTTCTTTTTTCTTTTTATGGACAGATGTCCGTTTGCGGACACCACATTCGTATTTGAAGTAGGGCGCCATACCAAACCAATCAATATAGACGCGGACGCCGCAGCGCTGCAGTGTGGAAGTGGAATATTAACTAAATTTTTCTAGTGGTGCAACTGATGCCAACTTATATTGAAGATACAGAACCTCTGTGGCCTCAACAACGAAACATGGGATGATTTTTCAAAGTTGGCATTAGTTCTGCCACTAACAATTTAATTACGTGGATTTACGTGAATACACGTGGATATGACATGTGGATAGTCATACCGTTACAAAATTTATATATTAAATTTAAAATATACATTTATGCTACCTGATATTCATTATTTAATGTAATTATCTTTGAAAAAAAATTTAGAGTTCACCCGAATTCAAACTCCGCGTTCAAATGTCACAATGACGCAACTGCTCGTCTCCATGACGGTTGCAGTTACTTACAATCGCGGTCACAGCGCTGAGCGCGCATTGTATACATGTATACATATATGATTATATCGAACTTTATTGTTGCGCCAGTTAGTCAAGGGATTACGAAGTGAAAAAGATGCGTCCTTGTCTGCAGTGGTTCCACTGAACCACCTGCGCCTTCTCATACCCTCCTTGGCTTGGGCAGCGTATCTATATGGACAGTTCAGCCCCGCCACCGAGGAAGGAGTGCGCGTCCGCAACCGCGACGACTCAAGAGACTAGTTTTGAGGTTAACTGCGCGCTCCAGGACGATCAACGAGAATCCCATCAGCAGCAATCCTCGCTGAACAGTAAGTCCTTGTCGGGGTCGAGGATGAGCGGCGTTGGAGCCGAGCTACTCGCCGGCCTGGACGGAGATGATGCCAACAAGCGACTTCAACAATTAGCTGCTCCAGTCTACGACGCTGCCTCGAGAGCTACACCCAAGCCATCCTTAACGACCTCATCTTCTTCAAAAATGTCAAACCGAGCAGGCCTTGATTTCTCTCCGGGTCTCAAGCTCGAGGCTAAAGACTTTAATGAAAAGTGGTACACAGCCCGAGTAGTCGAGACTGACTGGAGTGAGCGTGAGGTACTCATTCATTTTGAGAAATGGAATTCACGCTACGATGAATGGATACCCATGGATAGTTCAAGGCTAAGGCCACTTCAAGCTAGCCCCAAGGAGGCAAAAACTAAAGAGTTTTCTATTGGTGAGCGAGTACTTGCTACCTGGGCAGATGGCAAGAAATATCCTGCTAAGGTTAAGGCTGCTCTAGGCAGTGATAAATACGACGTTCTCTTTGATGACGGTTATTCCAAAATTCTTAAGAGTTCCAAAATGACCAAGATTGTGGATGGTGCTTTGAGTGTTAGATTTGAAGAGCAACAAAACCAGCAGCAGCATTATTATGTGCAGCAACAAGCTCTGCTACAGCAGCAAAAAAAGAGTGCCTATGTTGGGAGTAAGCAAGAGCGTAGGGATAAAAAAAGGAAACATGTAGTCACAGATTTGTTTACTTCTAAAAAGAAAAATTCTGAAAAAGCTTTTAAGAAGCAAGATCCTAATGCTGCTATTCATAGTTCTGCAAAAACTGTACCAAGGACAGAATATATTGAAGGAACAACAAAACCAGAATTAGTTAATGCAGTTGAAGTCCATCATAATATAGAAACTGGAGGTAAATTGAAAAATATGTTTCAACATATTTACAGAGCATAATTTTATTTTTATTTTTAGTTAGTTTGTATGTATACATATGTATATATTATAACAAAGATTATGTTTCAGGTAATCCAGAAGAAGATTATGCCACTTATATAGGTGATCTTAGAGTGGAAATTGAAGATAGCATGTACAAATGTCCAATAGCAGGGTGCAATAAAAATGTCAGGAAAGAAAATTTATTGCAAATGCACATCAAGCATTATCATCCTGAATATTCAAAGTTTTTAGGTTCTACACCAAATGTTGCAGATTTGGCATATGCTAGAACAATTGGTGAATCTGTTGAAGATGTAATTCCAAAAAAATCAAGAGTACCTACAACTCCATCAGCGCAAGCAGCATACATGTCACCATCAGTTTCTCATGCAACTGATACAGATTCTAGTCAAGCAGAAGTAGATAAACAACTGGAAAATAAATTGTACTCTGAAAATAATGCTAGTCTAACTGAAGATAATTCATCAGAACAAAGTAATAGCTGTACAATGTCACCAGGAACATTATTTGATATGCGTTTCAAAGAAGAAAAAACTCATACTGGTATCAAAACATTACCTCCAGTTAGGCATCTAACATTAGGTTCAGATGACAATGAATATTCTCATTATTCTGTTTCAAGTGATATTCAGAAACCAACAACACCTGTTGAAACCAAACCAAAACCACAAAGAAAAAGACAGCATAGTGAATCTGTAAATAGAAGTAAAAAACAAAAAAGTATTTTAGAACATGATGAAAATTATGATCACTTTGATGATACTATTTTAGATGGAGACGATGCTGTAGATTCAAGTTTTAAGTATAACAACCTTTCTAATAGTAGGTCAGAAATTGAAAATACTGACAGTGTTCAAAGTCAAACTGACAATGTTATGATAATAGATGGAGAATTAGTGAAAGTAGAAAAATTGCGTAGAGAAGAAATTATTAATTGTACTTGTGGTATAACAGAAGAAGATGGACTAATGATACAGTGCGATTTGTGCTTGTGTTGGCAACATGGACACTGCAATGGTATAGAAAAGGAAAAAGATGTACCTGAAAAATATGTATGTTTTATATGTCAGTATTCATATCGACAGCGACCATCTAAAAAATATTTCCATGACCAAGATTGGATTCGAGAAGGAAAGTTGCCAAGTATAAAATCATATCCTTATGATGTACTGAAACAGAATCAAAGAACAGCAATGTTAAAACGTTCTTATGATTTAGTTGCTGGACTTTTGCAGATAAAAGATTTTCTATACAGCTTGAGAGTGAAGGTAAATATTGCCAAGAGTAAAGATCATCCAAAACTTTACCTTTGGGCTAAAAATTGGAGTAAAATTACAATTCCTAAATTTGAAGCTGATCCAGTTCCGGTTATGGAAATTATAAAGGCAGAAAACCCTCCTGATGGGTGTGACGGAAACGTGCAAGAAAAATTAGACTTTTCATTCGTTATAAAAAATGAATCTGATCAGAAGTCTATTACATCCGATACCGAGTTGATGAATATTTTAGAAGATAGTACGCAAAATGAAGAATCAAAGTCAAATGCGGCTAATAATATGATGGACGAGGGAAAAATTTTACTCGACGCTTTGACGAAAAATGGATTGGAAGAAGAGCAGCAAATGCTTTCAATAAAAAAAGAAGCAAATCATGACTCTTCACTAAAACAAAATTCAACGGCGCGACAAAATAACGCCGAAAAATGCAGCAAACTGTCTACTAACGGATCTCAAGTTGGAGACAAATCAGCAAATATGGCCCAACAACCAGTTATTCCTGAACCAGAAGCACCAATTGATCCAGTCGAATGCAAGCTCAGATTATTAGAGCACATAGATAATTGCCAAAATTACGTAGAAGCAACGATCACGTTTGTCGATAACCAATTATCTGCCTTAGAAGATGTACATAGTAATGGAAAGCAAGACGATTTTAAGGACGTAAAAATTAAGCAGACCATGCAGATGATTCATCGCGATTTGGAATCAATTCGGAAGTTGGCTGCTCTCTGTTCGTAGTTACATAAAATTCGTAATTGCATAAAATTGATAAATGTAAATAAATAAATTAATCAATTAATTATTATATGCAGTTCATATTCTTAGATACTATATTTTCAGACAATGTATTTGAAAATGTGAACAACAAAAAACTGAATATATATTTTTAACTGATTCAGATGCAAGCTGAATCTTATAACATGTTGTGTTGTATTACTTGCTTTACAAGATTTTACAAGGCAGAATTGTGTACAGTTACTTATTAAGATATCATCTGTTAGTGTTTTGAGTATTAAAAAGAAAAAAAATGAATTTAAGCTTTTAATTTTTTTCCCTTATAATATACATTGTAAACACACCTGTGATATTAAATTTTAGGTCTTAATTAAAAATTTTAATTGCATTAAAAAAAATTGTGAATTTCAATTTTGTCTCTAATTAATTGTGTTACTTGTATACCTTTTATAAATAAAATTTTTTCGTGTACAAAAGCGCCTACGTTTAATCGCATCACAGCGCTCTTTTTTCACAATTTACGCGTCAACCGAACTAATTGCAATATTAAAAAAGAACTTCAGTCAAATTTTTTACATCTCGATACCTTCTTAATTAACGGCTTAATTAAAAATCAACCGAATAGCATACGTTTCCAAAAATAAAATTTTCAAAAATAATCGTTTGCTCAGGGTGGAAAAAAAAGTTAAGGCATAAAAATTTCACATTTTTTCAAAGTCGACAAGTCGGCAGCTCTCCTTTAACTTCATCTTTAATTCTCTCCTCGACGAACATTAATTCTCTGTGAGCGAGATCAGAGGGTATAATTAGAAAAAGAGAGGAGCAACAAAAGAAAAAATAAGCCGAATGCATTGGCAATAAAGAAGTCCGCAAGTTTTCATCGGGTCGATTTATCGATCGGGCCTCCAACCCCACTCCTCGTCGATGTCGTCAAAGCCTTTCGCTTAAAGTCCCTAACAAGCTCTCTTTTCCGACGTTTCTAATTATTAATTAATTATAATCCGCGAGAGTCGAGGAGTTTTGGCCGTCAACTTGGGCGAGAATTCCGTAGAGCAACAGTGTCCCCACGGCGACAAATTATCCAAACCTTGTAATATAGCGAACGGGCCTGTGTACTGTGTTGCCCCTCGCGCGCGCGCGCGCGCGTTTACACGTAATTAAGAACAAGAAGCGCAGGGTCATAGTGACATGGATGAACGACCAAGGAAACTTTGGAAAAACCGCCTCGGGCAGTTGTGAGATCGAAGGGTCAACCGTGTATACGCTCTGGGAAAAGCGTATATTATATACCGGTGTATAAGAAGCGCGAGAATAAATTTTTGCAAACTGGCTGATTACCGGGGTTACATCGAAAAAAAAACCATCTCGAAATACGTTAAGAGCGGAGGACTACACTGAGAGAAGAAAAATTCGTTTCAAGTGTTTCACTAGTTGTTTTGACGGTTTACAGCCTTGTAGATTTTACATTTCAACAAAACTGTAGATGAAAGTTTACAGATTAGCGTGATTTGAAAAGTAACAAAGTTATCTACTTATAGAATTATCACGGGCGGGTCTTTTAGAAGTGACACATAAAAGCAAAAATTATAGATTTACAAGATGTTATATCGCACAACACGCTAATAAATTTTCCTATGAAATTTACTCTAGGGAAGATTGAAAGATAATTTGGCAAAAAAGCCTTTTTCACATTGTTTGAAATTAAATTTCTAATATTATGGTCTCGGAATAGATGCAAAATAGTATATGGATGTAAAAACAAGAAGAGTAAATTCTTTATTTTATGCTTTTCCATGAAACTTTCCGCAAATAATCTTGTTACATTAACAATGTAAAAGATCTTTGCTTTTCGATGGACTGAAATTGAATTTCCATTTTTTTCTAATCTTTTTCCATCAAACAGCCAAAATCACTTAAAATGCTGTAGTAAAAAGGCTCTTTCCAGGAAGCTTCATGTGAAGAGCCTAAAATAAAATCTTTTTTTTTTATTTAAGTAAAATAAAACAATAATTTTGATATTTTTCAAATAAAGTATGTGCATAATCAATTTTTAGTTTATATGCACAACCGAATTTTTATCATGAGCAGTCTTGTGTTTTTTTTTTTTTAATTTATCGTAAGATAGGTCGTAAACTGTAGCTTCTTTGACTGTAGTTAGTACAGTCGATTCCCATGCAGCACCTGTACAGTGCAGTGTCTACTTTTTTTCCTTTAATTCATTATAAAATCAAATATTATATGTCATTGATTGATTTTTTATGACGTTAGATTAATTATCAAGTATTTACACGTCACAAAATACATTTTCTAACGCAACATTAATCCTACTGTATGTACAAACCGCTGTTTCTACCTGCTCAAACTGCAGTTTCTACGGCTCATACAGTATCTTCTACAGTTTTCTCCACGTAGTAGCAGCTGCCTATCGAAACTGAAAAAAAAAAACGTTGAAACGACGTTTTTTTCTCTCAGCGTACGTTCGTTTCGCAGGAAATGCGAATGTCCCACGTTTTCGCGGTCGTCCGATAGATGGTTCGAGGGATTTTCAGCGTGTTCATTACGCGGCCGTTTCGTCCGCTGCAGAAGGAGAATTGGGAAATCGAGCGAGAGCTGCGCGTTATTGCGGATATAGAGGAGGGGCCGAGGGAGAGAAAAATTGGAAAGCGGCCTTTTGCCGATTTGTCTCGTTCGCTCTTGCGGCTAGTGCTTCTCGCAACGCTGTATATATATATAACTCGACGACTAGTCCCCTCTCGTCCCTTTGCGGCTTCGCCTATAGCTTACATATACTTTGACGCGGGACAGCGGCGAGATTGCCGGGTTATATATGTATATGAAATCGTCAAATAAAGCTGAAACGCGCCGGGGCTTTAAGTGGAATTTTTCATTATTCGGCACGTCCCTCCTCTTTCTCTCGTTTGCTCTTTCTCTCGCTCGAGAACTGCCATTGCCGCGAGAGCGTAATCTGTGCCGTCACGCGCGCGAGAGCAGGCGCGCGTGTGTGTATATTGTGTGCGCATTTTTATGCGGAAGCTATATCTGCGAGAGAGGATAGGCCGCGAAAAAGCGGAAAGCTGATAAAGCAAGTGGGCAAGGTTGAAAGAGATAAGCGAATGAATAATTAGTTACGCCTAGCAGCTCCTCCTCCCCCTCCTTCTCTATCAACCCCCAGCTCTCTCTCTCTCTCTCTCTCTCTCTCTCTCTCTCTCTCACCGAGATAGATTGCCTTTCATATCGGATATTCCATTTCCCGTTTGTAAAGCTCGACATTTTTCTAGTCGGATAATTTTCCAGGCGTTACACGCTCCTTCTGGATAATTTTGTATGAGCGATAGTACGAGCGACTCTCTCTTTCTCTGAATAATTTTTACATAGATATATTGCCTTGGTGAAAAAAAAAACGACAACGAAATAGATACGAGAAAAGCAAAGGTGCGAAAATGAGAAATAACGCCTCTCGTGAATAACAGCTAATATAGTTCGTTTGTCGAGCGCTCAATTGAAATAAGGATATAGGAGAAAAACAATCGCTTATAGCGCGAATAATCGAAAGTTCAGACTAAAGTTACGCGAGAAATCTATATATATATCTACGTACGGAAAAGCGCTCAGCTGGCGAGTAGGTCGCGTGGAATTGTCGAGAGTAGGGAGGGGGGGGGGCAAGTCTGTGCACTCTCTTTCGCTCTCGGAGAGAAAAATGCATGCGCTTTCACCGGCGCTGCACAGCTAGCCTAGTCCCGTACACAGCCTATTCGCGAGGAGAGTACGGCACAGCCGTGAGCCGTAAACGATAGATGAAGAGGGAAACTGCAGCAGTCGGCCGATGTAGCGCCGCCGAGACGGCAGGCGCTCGCGCGAATATATCGGCCTCTATAATACGCCGAGGAGAGTCGACCGGTTGGTCTACCATCCCCTCCTGTCCCTGGCCCTTTTGGCTCTTCTGTAATTTCGTGTGTTCCGTTAACGGTTGAGGGTACCTACAGCCTTGTTTACAGACTGTAACGTGCGCTTCGTCGCTCGCTTAAGTAGGTAAGCTGCTGCCGCTGCTGGTACGCTGACATATACTCTCGCGCGTGCTGGTTGTCTGGTAAATGGCGGCCGTGTTAGTTAGTGTACAGACGCTGTAACGATTGTCCCCGGACTTTACACCGTGCGCGCGTGTATGTGTGTGTGGGTGTTTCTTGCTCGCGTGCGCGGTTCTCTCTGTACACGGAGCTATAGAGTTTCTTGAGATTATTGTGGCTGTGAGGATTGTTTGTTGAAATCTTGAAAAACGTTCGGACACATTCTCGTGGATGTTGCTTTATGAGTTGTTCTCTTTTTTTTTCTTTATTTTTTGATTGCGGTGGCAATTTTTTGTCAACGCAGCAAAAATCTTGTAAATAACTTGAAATTAAAAAAAAAATCGGTGTACCGAGTTTAGTGAAAGTCATTTTGATAACCAAACGTGTATTAAAATTCTCTCTGCATTAATTTTCTCGTGGCATTTTAATATGACCGTTTTAAAAAAAGGATAGAAATAAAAAAATACTCATGCGTAACAAAATTTGCTGCTAAAAATCTTGTACTTTGCTTATGAACGTAAATCTAAAATCGACCGTACGTTAGCCAAGTTAGACAGGTTTAAGGCGAAGCGTTACATCATAAACGCGAGCGCGGTCTGCGTGTGTCTACCTATAGAATCAAAACTCCAGCTGTCGTTACTTAAGCGGCCGACACGTTTTAGCCGCTGTAACTCCTTAGCGGCACCGCTACAGCTGCGCGCGACTAAGGATCCCCCCGATCGGTCGTTTGTTTCAGATTGGTTGACGACTTGTTGAAGTAATCTTAATAATGTCCGAAGTGTTCCAACTTGGAAACAGCTGATCCTTGCCTTCTGGATCAGCTGTTCTGTTTATCATTAGACGACGGATACACGGTGAAGCTTGAATTAACTGCAACAACAAAAGAAAACTTTATTAGACATTGTTTATAAATTTTCCATGAATTTTATGGCAAAAATAATAATTTTTTTCTTATCCCAATAATATTAACGACAATAATATACGTTAAAGAAAAAAAACATATGGGCAGAGGAAAATCCTGATTGCCGCAAGATTGCCAGAAAATCGTTAACATCTTTCGTAATAACGTCGGGGACAAGGGGGGGTGGAGGAAAAACATCATGCGCATAAACAACAAAGTAGCGGTAATAACAGTCGCGCAGCCCAGTTAAGTCCGCAATTAAACACACGACTTTCGATTACCGAGAAACAAGAGAGGGAAAAAGAGGAAAAAAAGGTATATAAATATTGCAGTAGGCGAAGACGACAAAAGCCGTGATTTAGGCCGACTTCCTTCGCTCCAAGCATTTCCATCGGAACAAAAGCCGTAAGTCCTCGCGGCGAGCGGCCTATTATTTTCTGTCTAAATAAGTTTCCATTAACGGCGGTAAATCAACGTAGCGCGCGCTCAGGCAGGGCATTTCGTCAACACACGAGAGAGAGAGAGAGAGAGAGCAGCGCGGCTCAGTCGCGTCTTTACCGGCGTCTATACCCTCGCGCGTTTTCTCTTTAGCTCTCGGCACTTGAGTAAACGAAACGGCCGACAAGTGTTTTCCCAGCCGACGTAGAGGAGGGCACTTTCAAGGCGCAAGGAGGGGAAGGCGCGCGCGGGGGGACCAACAATCTCACCGTCAGCCGGGCTAATCAAGTATATCGAATGTCGCGTTTCTTTCCACCTCGGCTGCCCCACCAGCCCCAGCGATAAGTAGATGCAATCGGCGAGAGGGAAGGATTGCGCGGTGATGGCACTGGCAGAATGGAGGCGAACTACGCGAGACTGTCAGCGCGAAGAGCCGGCCTCGAGGAGCTCGCTTTCGTCGACTCGGACGAGGAGACGCTCTGGGAGAACGAGAGCCTCCTCGAGCCCCTGACCGACGCCCACAGCGCCAAGCTCGTATCGACGACGCGACCTGGCCAAAGGTATTCGCACAGGTCTAGATTCTGGCCGAGTCAACGACGATTGGTAAGTCGTATTTTCTCATTTATACTTTGGCGCCAGCGCGCGTGCCTCTATTTATTTTGACGAAAGAAACGCGCCAACTTGGGTGTTTATTTGATTCCGTACGCCGGAGGGATTTCTCTTTACCTTGACGCTTCAACTATCGCGGTTATATACGATATACATATATAAATACGAGATGATCGTTATGGATATGTGTATGCGCCTTTGTGTGTGTGTGTGTGTGTGTGTGTGTGTGTGTGTGTTTGCCCGCGGGGGCGGAAGGGGGGCAGCCGAGGCAAAGTTGTTGGTAAACATTCGAGCGCGCAAAGTTTTTTTTGTTAACTCGTGTTTAATTGGCAAACGGAAAAATTATGATTTTTCGTGTCTCCTTTCGCTTCGCGAGTTTGCCGATGTAATGACGTTTTTGTTTGTGAAACAAATGAGGCATTGCCTGCTTGATTATTTTCCAAACTCGAAGACGCACGCAATCGACTTTTGATGTAGTTTGCGATAAGCTGCGGCGTTTTTGCACAAAAAGGTCACGGGAATGAAACAAATGAATTACGGAATTGGATTTATCGCTCCAGGACGAAATGTTGATATTATACAACGTTTTATTTCAGTTAAGACCTTTCGAAATTGGAGAAAACGACGCTATAAAGATATACTTCCATTCTCATTTTTTTCCAACAATATAGCTCGTGGCAGGTGCTTTTTTAACCACGCACTTTTACGGAAGTATATTTGCAAAGAAAAGAAAAAAAGAAAAAAAATATAAAAATTTTTATTGAAGGTATGAAAAGTAGAGTACTATTGGAGGTTTATTAAATTTTTTGGAAGACAAGGCGCTGCGAAAATTGTAACGGAAAGGTTTATTGGAAAACGTGAAAGAGAACGGTCCGTGATGGATTTGAAAGCCGAAGTAAAAACAGATGCTGTAATGCCAACTTCACCCAGTTTTCAAATCGATTACCCTTTTTTTTTCGATTTCTCAACAGCTGCAAACGCATCCATCCTGCTCATCGTTTCAACAACGTATCCTACGATTATTTTTATTTCAAGCAATTTAACAGTTTTATTATATACACCGTTTCTTGTTTTTATGAAAATGGGTTTTGAATGTAAAATATATCATACAAAAATTGTTTGTGACTTGGCATGTTATTCAATGTACATGTACGTTTTATCTTGAAAATAAGTTATCTAATGATAACTCCACAGTCTATGAGAATACATATTTTAAATAAATTTTCTGTCTTTTTAATTTGAAAATTAATAACCACATTTATCCATTTTGATTCATAAAGTTTTCTATGGATACCTATTTTTAAAAAATTATTAATAAAAAGTGAAAAAAGTAGACGATGAAACCTCCATGCGAAATATTAAATAATCATCGACAAAACGCTATTATTCAAAGTTATCCTTTGCACGGATTTTAAAATAAAGAAAGAACTTTAATAGACACAAATTAAAGATTGTATTATAAGACATTTAGCAGTGATAATTAAATTGGCTAAACCACGTATTGCACGATGTACTGCAAACAGTACATCGTGCAATTTCGGAATTACGTGTACAATAATGCCAATAATCCATCTCAATTGAAGTAAGCTACGTAAGCGTGCTTGAGGAACAACACTTTTTTTATTGAACTTTAATCTGTCTGCCATTTGGTTTACAATACAATTATACTGCAAAAGTAATAAAAAAAAATTACAAAATTTGCTAATTTGAGCTAATAGAGGCTTTGTCATGTATGACAAGAATTGTCTAAATATGAGTAACGCTTTTAGAATGATTCATTTTGATAATATGCATTTGCACTTCAAGTGTTGACGCATATCATATGAATTATCAAATCCTTACTAAAAATTAATTATAGCTTTAACGGGTGTTCTTGTAAAAACAAGTATAATTAGGTATTGGCGCTACAGAAATAATAAAACTGCATTGAATAAATTTTTATTGCGAGCATTAATTCCTTCAGCAACGTCAACAAAACGATCGAGATAAAGCACAAGTAACAACCGCCAAAAAAGAAAACAATAAAGAAGAAAAAAAAAAAGAAATTTCATTGCAGCACGCGCAACTGATAAACTGCGGCACATTTATTACCGGCAAGTTGCGTCGAAAGCAGAGCAATATAAAAGTTCAAATTGAAGGTTCGCAGGAGGAGGAGGGCGAGTCAGGAGGGCAGCAGCAATAGGGTGTACAAGACTAGGCCTACTTGGGCTCGGCAAGCCCTCGAAATCTACGGTAGCAGCAGCAGCAGCCAGTGCAAGGAAGAAAGCCAAGAAAGGAGCGCGCGCATGAAGCAGCCTCGCCGATAATAATTCTTGCGTTGGTCGATGCCTTACCCCCCCCCACCGCTGCATTCCGTTTTAGCCCGAGGCTCAATTTATCGCGCGAAATCGAACGATTTATGCGAGGACCGTGGAAGCTCGGGGAATCCCCTGCTCTCGCGACTGCGCAACCTAGAGAGAGGGAGAGAAGGAGGAAAGAGAGTCGGGAATCCGCGAGTACTTTGGGGGGCTGGCATAAATACTTGATGAAAAAGCCGAGTTCCGTTGCTCTCTCTCTCTCTCTCTCTCTCTCTCTCTCTCTCTCTCTCTCTTCCTCCAGTTAAATTAGGACTCGCGGTAAATTTGCATTAGGAGGGCCCGGGACGAACTTATACGACGTGGCCCCTTGCCTATATAAAGAAATTTGCCACGCGTAAATAAACATTATGCTCTAGGCCGATGGGGGAAGAGGCTGGAAGAGGGGGTACGAGTGTTGCGGGCTATTTAGCCGAATCGTAAAGTTGACGTGGCCCGCTTAGCAGCCTATACCTTGGCCTCTCTCCGAGGGCAGGCTTTAATGTCACAGGCAACTTCTAAGTAGGAAGAATACTTCCCCAGCAAATTCTCGAAGACTGTCTCCAAGTTATTACGACATAGCTTGCGATTCAACGAGAACGATGGATGACATATTTATGAGTACAGGATACCATGGCGAAATGTCTCAGCTCGATTTGCTTTGACGTCGTTAAAATCGCTATCCCTTGGATGTGCTGTTGGGCTCGTTTTCAGCTATCGGGCGCTATTACTTTGTCTTTCGCGACATAATTTGGCGTACAAGCGACCAATTGAATCGTATTTTCGTTCCGGTCAAGGATAGAAAAAGCCAGAAGGGAATTTGCGACTTCTTGGGCAAGCGTGCGGAGTAGAGGGCAAGGATACTCGGTGAATTTACGATTCCCGAATTCCAAGGGTGGCAGTGGAGGAGGGAGGAAAGAAGAGGGTCATGGCATTCCTGGGCAAGTCTCATGAATGCAGCCGACTTTTGCGCGCGTCGTTAGGCTAACAAGATGTATACGCTGGCCGTTTCTTGGACTAGGCTTTTGCACTCGAAGCCGTTTCACCTTTACTCGCTCGCTCTTGGAGCCCGTGGCAGCTCCGGCTGGCTAAATAAAGATAAAACTGCGCTAAGTAGCGAGAGGAATAGCGGCCTAGCGGCTATACGTGGGTCATTGATTTTCATAATGTTTCACAGAAGATTTTCGCTACTTGGAGTTCTCTTCCTTCTCTCGCGCACCTCGGTTTTCATCGTTAAATTCGGTAACGCCTGATTATTATTGACTATCGTTGAGCTTTGCCGGATGAAAGATTAGACGCCGCTACAGGAGCATTTGCAAGAAATATTATTCGGAAAAAAGAAAAAAGAGAGGAAAAAAAATATAGATTGCTTCTCGTTATATACGTAAAAAAAGGAGCGCCTTTTTCCCCTCGCATACGTTCCCATGAAGTGGAGTTTTTCTTTCGAGAGCCTTGTCTCAATACTTCCCTCCCTTCCTCGCTAAAACTGCGAGAAGGAAAAAGTCGTATTGTTAGTGTAGCGACAAAACTACCCTCACATTTTGGACCGTCATATATACGTACGAAACTGTGTATAAAGCTTACATTTACAAGAGAGTTCGCTGGCATTTCCCTCACGACTATGAAAACTTGAGGATGGAAGAGTAGGAGCCGAGGGGGGGGGGGGAAGAAGGGGGTTTCGGCAAAAGTTGTTCATCTTCCAGTACACGAAGAAAGTTCGTAGTAATTTCTCGTCCTACTTCAGATTCAATATAGCAAAAAAGTTGTCTAACGGCTGATCTATACCTTATTATTACACTCGAGTACAGCCCAGCCAAAGTTATACTACGCGAAAGAGAGAGAGAGAAAGAGAGAGAGAGAGAGAGATCGAAAAATCAGTTAGTTACTTGTATATACGAGACACTTTATTCGTACGTATGTATAGGTATATGTGCTTTTGCAAAAGTACCTTTAGCAACTTGTTGATTCGTCGAGATACTTTACATCGGCGATTCAACGTAGAAAAATGACGATTTATATTTTTCCTATGTATTTCTCATTTTTACGCGTGAAGCAGTGCGAGTAAGAACATTCATATGTATCAGCGCAAAACTTTCGAAAATTAAAATAACAAACTAGATTTCAATTAACGTATATAACCTCATGATTTTTCCTTTGAAATTATTACAAATGAATTCACCCACTTCGCTCTTATCAATTGACGTTATCAATTCCATATCACGAGTACAATTATTCAGCAAAGTAGGACCGTCATAATTTCCCGCATTCCCATGGACTTACATCGCCCAACGGGCATCCTCGCCTACGTGCTTAATAAAAAGCCCATCGATTACCCAGCCATAACCATAGCTCGCCGATTTAGATAAAAAAAATCTCCGACCATTCGGGGGAGGGTAAATAGGAGCATCCGTTATCCCGTGACCCGAGCCATCAACAAATCTCCTTCGTTTTGGCTTATAAACAAGAGAGGAATGGGGGGGGGAACGAATTAGTTGGACGAAAAATCCAAGGACGCAGAGGAAAATGAAAAGGATGCCGGCAGAGAGATTCATTAAGGTAATTTTATTAAGCTTCCAGTATACGAGGCGGTTGGGGTGGGGGGAACGAAGAAAGATCATCGCGTGTGAGAAAACGACAGTTGCGGTGCGGGGCCGACTGTTATACCCGCGCTGAAAGTCAAGCGCGGTAAATCGATGGGACGGAGGGTCTATAAGACGGGCGTTCGAGCAAAGGAGAGCTCTGGCTCAAAGTCGCGGCAGGTATAGGTAATTGAGCGAGATCATCGTCGTCGTTATAACCGTCTACTCCTCGAGTCTTCGCGATGAATAATGCCTGCCCCTTTTAATTTCGCTCGGCACTCGCTGCTAGTGTACGTTGAAATTTTCATCAGTAGGAGAGGGAGGGGAGACAGGATAGCGGGAGGGTAACTCTTTTCAAAAGCGTATACGCGCGCGCACCGAACTTTTCCGGTTACTCGAGAGAGAGAGAGAGTCGAATTTAACTCCCTTCGCTTCAACTTTCTTCGCGCACAAGCGACTTTACTATTACTTCTACTACCACTACTACTGCTTATTACTACGTAAGGCTTATAATTGATGGAAAAGTCAGCCAGGTAAAGATGTGTCTATTCCCCAAGCGTTAATGACGAGTTAATAAATAAGTGCTACTCGATCTACGTCATCAGAGGAGACACGCGGTCTCTCGCTCGGCCGTGTACGTGTGCGCGCGATGTATCATCGATTAAGTGCTCACAGCCGAGTGGCCGAGGCTTTATAAAAGTGTGATCGAGTGCTGATTGGCTTTTGATACGGTCAATTCAGTTTTGATGAGCTCCCTGAATTTTCCAACTTTTCTCCGAGCGCTCCGATATCCGTGTTTCTCGATACACTCGATATTCTAAGTACGTAATTTTATATTCTCGGATTGGCTCTCAACAGGCGAAATTCATAGTGCACGCGGGAGAATTAATTACCGGAAGTACCAACATTATGCGGAGCATAATTGAATTGTCAAATTGCGCAGTTTTTATTCTCGATATAAGTTCGTCAGGTGTACGCGCGCATTAAAGAGCAAAAAAGGGGTCAAAAGCATTGGCAATTTAAGAGAGTACAGCAAAGCGCTTATTTTTTGTTTCGTTCGTTTCTCGAAACTCGATAGAATCACGCGTGTCGATTTAAAACAATAACGCTCGGGAGGCGTCGTCCCTTGTCGTCTAGTCGGCAAATCGTCCGGGCGCGCGGACCGAGCGATAAATTAGAGAACGGCTTTATCCCCAGTCCCCCCCTGTTCCATCCTCCCGCGGGCCCCGGGCCGAATAAAAATTGTAAAAGCTAATCTCTCGGGCTATTTCTTTATTTAATTACCACCGGCCATAATTCACGTCGCGCCATTAAGCGCGCGGGCCCTCTCTCGGCGAGGCAATGGGAAGGGAGGAGCGCGGCAAACGCCCGGGGGCTGCTGCGGATGCTAGGTTAACGTTCGGTGATGTATTGCAGGAGCAGGACAGCGGCTCCTTTAACTGATTATCTATAGTCGCGAGAAGCGACGTACTCCTATGGCCTGTATATATACGTATCCTATATATAGAGCTCGGAGGCGCTCCAAGGAGAGCAGCCGGCGTATTGTCTTGGAGCCTTCGCGTACAACGCGCTATTCCTCGATATCCTCCCTATAACGCCTCCTCTATATCTCACTAACTCCCTCCCTCCCCTACGAATCGGCGGCTTTTCTATTTGCCTCTCTCTTGCGCTCTATCTCGGCGGATTGGCAATATTCCGCGAGCGCTCTCGGCATCAACAGATAGCGCGCGCGTGATTAATATTTAATCGAGCGTCCTGCTTTCTACCCCCGGCTCATCCTCTTTGTCTCCTCTCTGTTGCGCCGCATACGGCCAATTGCCCATGCGTTTTATGGGCTATGAAGAATGGGCCTCGGCGGCGCGTTATTGCGAGCGCGCAGTATATACATGTATACCCCAGACAGACGCACGCGACAGAGCCCCACGGAAAACTTATGGCTAAACGTTATTGCGACTAATCAAGCATTCGGCCGAGGCATGTCTGATGGTTTCTAGGAAAGCCGAGAGCGGCCGGCAGGGGAGAAAAGCGTTATATATCGATCGATCGACTTACGGCTAGAATCGGACGATCGGTCATCTCTCACTCCTCCTCCTGGCAAAAACCCCGAAATTAAACGTCTGACGGATAGAATGATTACCCCTGCTCCTGCTTATATATATATGTTTTTCGTATACGTGTACATGTGTAGCCGTAGAGACCGAGTGATACAGAGGGAAAAACAATTAACCGTTGTACAATCTCTCTTTCGCTTATCTCTTGCGCGCGTTTGGCCGTACAGCTTTGCTCTTCGGCTCTATAGGACTCTGTTTCATTTTCAGCCGGTGTACACGAGAGCTCTACGTCTAGGCTCTGGTGCGTTTACATCTTGCTCATTTACAAGCCGTAATCGGTGGCTATATGGCTATGCGCGCCAACAATAGGAGAGAGAGAGCCTCTCGTCTCTCCATCGAGTAATTGCTTTCGGCGAGGGCCGATCGGCTGGATCCGATAAAAAATGCAATTCCGATCGTAATCTCGAGCGACATGCAAATTCCGGGGATCGCTAGGGGCTAACCCATGCGCGCGCGGGCGTATGTCTGGGGGCGGCTGGCTATGGCTTACTATACTCGCGTAAAACCGTTATTTTAGCGCGGGCATTTTTCAGCCAGATAAAATCCATGACGTACATAGAGCAGCAGTGGCCGGCACACTCTAGCGCCCAGCAGCCTATGTGCATACACAGAGAGGGCTGGGGGCCGAAAGAGCTAGGACGCATTATACGGTCCCGCTGGGCTGCTGCCGGAGTAGTAGCCCAACGCGGTAGCCCATCAGCTGCCAGTCGCAGCATAGAGAGCCCATGAAAACGACGATCGCCCATTGAAATACGGCCCGCAGTGACGCGTCGGCGTTGGCCGCTCCCCCAAGGGAAAAAGCCCCCGCGCGCGAGATAAGAGGCAAACGATAGCAGCGTACGCCAGCACAGAGGCCTGCTCGGCTGAGGGGTATATACAGTGGCTATTGTGTGCGAAAGCCGACTGGACGATCGGCTTATGCGCGCGAGCGAGCGACGGAATAAGGGCGCAGGTGAGCGTTAAGTACTCGGGCCTTTGTAATACACATCTTGTACGCGCCCGAGTTTATTTTTCATCGACTATTAAAGATGTGGCTTACCTCCCGACGTGAAGCTGATCTAGGGGTATAAAGAGAATGATCGATCGGCTGTGAAAACTCGGCGGGCAAAGTTTGACGAATCTGCAGGGTTGTGAGAGAGAGAGAGAGCAAATTTGTTTTGTCGGAAATTCAATCGACGCGCCACTGCCATTACGCGTCTGGCTATATACAGCGCGGCGGCGCACTTTTATGGAATATAAGACGGGACCGCCCCGCATATAGCAGAGAACCCGCGCGGGAATATATATGTAGGCGGGGGAGTATGCTTAGCTAGCGGAGCCGCGTCGAACTTTACGGGCGCAAGCGGAATTATTGCGCGCCACTTCTTCTTTTCCCCTTCCCCCAGTCGCTCTCTTTTAACCTAGCCATCCCCGAAGCCCCTTGCCTCCTGGAAATACTCCCTGCGCGTCTACATTACTAGAGTACTTCCTCTCTCTCTCTCTCTCTCTCTCTCTTTCTCTTTCTCTTTGCCTTAGTTTCAAATTTCGAGGCTAAAAAGCGCTTGCGCGCCTGCCGTGCAGGTTTCACACTTGATGCGATGAATGGCATTATGCCGTGTGTGTGTAATAAATTTGCTCCCCTTCCAGTTATACGCGCGCATCGCACGTATACGTCTCCGCGTAAAATGTACGTAAAAAAAAGTCGTGTAATTCAAAGTATAAGTTAAAATTGCTATCCCAATTTTTTTTTCTCTTCGCGTTTTACGACTTTCCTTTTTTTTTATTCGCGTCGACTTTCCGCAAGAAACTTGTATAGCTTGAAAGCGTAAAAAGTCGGATATGGAGAATTATAAAAAATTCATCCACCCGGACACTATTTTAACCTGATTTCGAATTTTTTTTCATATATTTTTCCACTGGATAGTAGTACAAGTGAAATTCTTGAGAAAAGTATAATGAAATATTTATTATACCATGTTCTACGCTAATTTGCACTTCTAAACATTGCATGCTCGTCGCGAACGTATAATTGCTCTGCAGCAGCGTTACGTCGGCAAACGCGAATTTTTCCCCGTTAACTCCGGTGAAACAGATCCGATGTTGTCCAAATGAATAAGCTTTATAACTTACACGCATAGCCATCATCACTTGTAATTACATCATGTTAGCCCTATTAATTAGGACGGAGATTTAGGCTCTAGGTAACCCTAGACTAAATGATTTGAGCTCGGGCGCGCGGTCGAACAATGGAAAAAGTTAATTACGCCATTTGCTTCAATTACCCTATTTCGGCTTATCAAACAATTAATTCAATACCCCCCCCCCTCCCCTATTCCTTTCCTCGTTAAATCGACCTTCCCACCTGACCCCACACACACACACACACAATGTTCTCGTACCCCGTTCAAGCGACCGTAATTTTGTTTCAAGGCAGCTAACGTGAATTAATCAAAACAAATGGTCTCCCTTTAGCCTTTTCTAATCATCCTTCCGCTTCCGGATCCTCCTTCTCGCCTAAAATTTCCCCTCGACTATGCATACTCGGGCGCCGCGCACATGGACTACAATAACAAGACAGGAGGAAATTACAACGAGGCGCGCTCGATAATTTCTCGGCGGCGAGCTACTAATGAAATTAGACGCATTCACGGCGATGATTCCGCGGGCGCTTAAGCTAGAGGCGATCCCCGGCAGCCACGGCGACAGTATACAGACCCCGAAAGCCCGAGGAGACGCGGCCGGCACGTTAATAACAACGCCTGGCCAGCCGGGGCTCTTTGTGCGCGATGTATATGCATACGGAGGAGGGCCGCAGTAGCCCGATAGCCCGAGTATAGCCCACAGGGCTATCCAGGCGTACGTGATCCCGCGCCCGGGACATTAGCGCACCCTCCTCCGTTAGCCCGAGGCTAGCAGCAGTCGCGCACTGGCTGCGTGGATATACCATAAATTACGCTGGCCCGGCGACGAGGCTCGCATTTCCATGCGCGACGAATCGGCCCGGACGAGGCTTGCGCCTCTATTGTGCGACTCTACTTTTACCGCGACCTCTCCCTACTGACAAGCTCTCAACCCCCTCTCGTGAAATGCGCGCGCGATCGGACATTAGCTTACGAGTGTATATGCGCCGCTGGGCCCGATGTAAGCTCTGATCGCTCCCCCGCTCTCTCCCGGCCATTGTGCACTTTCCAATATTATGACAACGTGAGCATCGAAAGAGCTTGTTCCCTCTTTATTCCCAATGCTGGATCCCACTTGCTGTAGCTAATGTCGCATTGTCACGAGCCACGTGATAAATATAAAAACAGTTTTTGTTTTTAAGATTTCACACGTTAGAATTATTGTTTTTTTTTTATTGTGTAATATCGAATTTCACTTATGAATATTTAATTTTTTCATAGTGGAATGCACACGACTGAAAATTCAAATGTTTCTCTACATTATTTTCAAAAAGCCTAATCAGATATTTATTTTTGCCGAGAAGAAACGTCGTCTATGCTGCTGCCAAAGAATTTCACGTAATAATATATGAAAAGGACGATTTTTCAACGGCACTCAGCGCTACAATGCGCTTTCGATACAAAAATATAGTGCGCGCGTCGCAATAAATCCTCATACGTCCAAGGAGGAGGAGCAGTAGGGGAAGGGGAGTTAGTCTTCCCTTAGACGTGGATTCTTTCACGCAGGGAAAATTTATCAACAAGCGCGCGCGGCAAGCATGTGCGTTTTCTTCTCCTCGGCTCTTTGTTTGCGGACAAAGAGAGAGAGGGAGAAAGAGAGAAAGAGACGTGCGGGTATGCGCGTAATAGAGGAAGTTGAGTGCGCCACTAGCATTGTACGTAAACTTTATTATGCACATATTTTCGGCCGGAGGCCGGCAATGTATTCTGATAATAATATAAAAAAAGACAAGTAAAAATAAGAGCCGCAAAAGGAAAAAAAAAGTTAATAATAAAACGAGCAGGAGGAGGAAGAGAAGAAGAAGAGCAAATAACTGGTGTAACAGTAATAGATAGCAGTTAAAAATAACTTTGCCGGTGGGCTTTTAGCAAGAAACGCGTGCGTGAGCGTTACGTATGAGCTCCTTTGTGAAATACTTCAGCGAATAACTTCATCGCTGAAAAGTGTGTACGCTATAGTTGAAGGGGAGTTCATATCTATTAAGGCTAAAAAGCATTTTCCAGTAGGGCGCATCCAGCGGCAAGTATAAGCTCTCGGCTTTCTCTCTCTCTCTCTCTCCTTTCCAAGCTGGGAAATTAATAGAAGCGCCGCGGACTGATAAACTAACGCCCTTATCTTCCACGAGAGAGCACGGCATATCCGAGTAAACATTGAAACTCGGGGAAATAAGCGAAGTGCAGCGGTACGAGACAGAGGGAGAGAAAGGGGAGTAGGAGAAAGTGCGGAAGAGGAGCAGAGAGCCTTGGCTAGCTCTCCGGTATTAGATTCAAGACTCGCGGGGCCAGCGTCGCTTCTAATACGTGTTCTCCGCTGGAAATCGAATCCGGCGCGGAATGGCCGTAGTCCCACTGTGTGGGGGCGGCTGTTCAGGACCCCACCCCCGCTAGTACGCTCGCTCGGCTATACTGACCCAGCCAATATGCCAGTGCAGCGGGTTTCGCGGAACCTCTCTCTCTCTTGGAAAGTCGTCTCTTGGCGGTGCGGTGCGCGCACACGGAGTGAGACATGAAAATAGCTGACGTTACCCTCTTATCTGAGAGTCCAAACGAAAAAGGCCCGCTCGTTTTTCCGATCGAATCGCAAAAGAATATAAGACGTGGGAAGAGGGAGGGGGAGAGCGGAAGGGACGAGGAGGAGGAAGTAGATAGGGCCGGTTCCGAGTGCATCTCTCTCTTTCTCTCTCTCTCTCTCTCTCTCTCTCTCAAACGTCGTTACGACGAAATGGCATAAGAGAGCGAGACTAGTACATACCGAGATTCTCCGAGCTGCACGCCGAGTCTCACTATATGCAGGTCCAAGGTACGCCCTTTGCGCTTTTTTTTCAAGTTTGTCGTTTGGCCCTACCACCCTTCGTCGTTAAAAAAAGATTAAAAAAAAAAAAGTTGTTCACCTTCTTTTCACACTACAGCGCCAGCGTGGCTGTACCACTTCAACGGGGGAATTTTCCCGCGCGAGCAACGCCAACTTTTTGAACGGTCATTCAACGAGAGCGCCCGACCTATCGTCGTATATATGTGCGCGCTTGTGCACAGGTGTATATAGGTGCGAACTTATTTCGCGACGCTCCGAATGGATGGAAAATTTCTCCGATGCGATAGAGGCTCAACCAACACCCTCGACGAAAGGAGCACGGATCTAACCGAATGAATCGAGAGCTTCCCGGAAAGAGCAGAGAGGACTTGTCTCGCGCGATTATGACATTCGTCAAATTTCGTTGGGTAAGCGGCACGTGTTCCTTTTTTTTTCTTTTAGAGAAAGAGACGTACGTGAAGTCGGTTGATTTATTACGTGAGAATTTGTGGAGAGTGTTGGATAAAATTTAACGCGGATAGATTCGCGGAGCTGCCGACGATGTGAAATAAAACTCCCTTTCATCGAAAACTGTCTCAGCGTTCGCAGCGAGAATCGAAGGGAGGGAAGAAAAGTCGGTGTTATTACCTGCGAGTTCTCGCGATACTTTGGCGATGAGTTTTGAAAATAAAAAAAAAACGTTGAAAAGTATGTTAGGTCACCCTACACTGTCAGACAAGTCAAAACAAACTCGAACCTCGAGTTGTTGATAAAAAAGCGTATTACAAGAGTGAAAGAGGGAGTTGGAGCCGAACAAGTGCTCTCCGTTGCCTGGCGGACAACAAACAACAGATAACGCATAGACGCACACCCGCAGAGCCCATACAGAAGAGAAGAGGTGGCGCAGAGGCCGGGATAGCAGTGCACAAAGGGCATCGCCGGCATATAATAACGCGTAATCTCGCGCCAACATGCAAATGTCTCTCTGGCACCTCTGGCTCGGCCTCGATGACCTGCAAAAACGAGCGGTTGGTAAAAAGCAACGCGAAATGGGAGAGACGAAGTCAATTCGGATTTTGAACTACAAAACACGTGCATGTATCTTGCCTTTTGCAAGCGCAGTATATACGTCGGCTATCACAAAGTGTGCGGGATTCGGATAGATCGGCTGGAGCGTACATGGTCGGTAATGCGCGCGGAGCCGGTCTTTATAATGCGCGCCAAGCGACAAACAAGCCTTAGTGGAAATTTATGTGGGAGCAGGATTTCCGAGAGAGCCCCGGTCTCGTACCCCGAGAACGTCCCCCCTCCCCGTCTGCTGTGTGTGTAACTGTGTGTATATATCAGCTGGCGCTTCGGCATACAACTCGAGCTATATTATCTAATGGAGAACAGGTAATCTTGACTTCCATCTCTCTCTCTCTCTCTCTCTTTCTTCAATATTGCAGGCTAAACCGATTGAGTTTTTTATGACTTGGCTAGGAGAGTGATAGCAGCTGTGTCGAGATTATGTACGACGCTCGAACTTGTGTTTACAAGATGTGGTCACTCCGATTGCGAATTAAGGACGAAATTATGGTCAGGAAGGGTAAGATGGGGGATGAAGCTGTATAACTAATGGCAGGTATTGAGGTGTAAAAACGAAGATGGGAATAGCGTATAAAGCACACGGTGGCTTCTTGATCTTGAGAGTGCAAATCAAGCGTAGAGGCGAACTAGACAAAGTGCCTTATTGATTGGCAGTCTATCCTCGGCTGTATGTCGCAGGTAACACATGAACGACGTGCATGATTGATAAGGAGTACAACGTCGCTCTCTCTGCCTCCTGTACACACGCAGCTAGGAGCTGCTTGTCTACAAAGAGGAGAAAGCCGACTTTTGGGGTTATATTAACAATCAGTGCAGATTATGTTGGTTAATATAAAAAAAGAGCTGGCAAAGTTCATCTCTCGTTGAAAACGTGGCGATTAATATATGATTTTTCATAAGTACGCTATAGAGAGAGACTGGGATACAAGTTGGCGTTGAGCGAATCGGGCGAACGTTCTATCGCGCTTTAAGCCCGCACAGCTCTATTATTCACGTACTTCATCTCTGGCAGGGAGGCGAGTGGTCAAGCAGCGTCGGCGGTGGCGGCACCTCTCTCTGTCTCTCTCTCTCGAGTCTATCGCCCAAAGAAAAGCCCGTCGCCCGGACTGAACGAGGTCCGGCTCTTTTTTTTGCCTCTCTTAGCTCTCTCGACTGTGCCGACAACAGGGTGGGTGGGTGGGGGTGGGCCGACGGTATAGTGGGTCTGATGGAAATCCAGGGCTCATTTGCAGCGTCCAAGCGGCACTCGATCACGAGTTATACCGGCTGCGTATGCGGGAATCGGGCGACGCAGCAGAGCCGACTATTAATATTCTGCGCGCACGAGTGCTGCTGCGACACACTGGTGCTGCTAGCGCTGCCGCTATACTGCTCGCCTGGACGCGATGGGAGAGAAGGGGGGGGCAGGCAGAGCAGGAATGGCGGAGAAGAGGGTGCAGGGGATATAGAGGAGAAGGGTAATGCAGATTTATGGGGGCGCGCCAATAACCACGCTGCCAGGTGAATTATTGCGAGAGCGCGAGATTTAGCCATGTGTGCGCCGCGCACGTTTGCCGGGGTAAGAGAGGGGGAGCGAGCTAGACGCGTGTGCCGAGAAAGCTCGAGGCTCTAGCTCCGCGCTTGTATACAGTGGCGAAGAAAAGAACGTTCACTTACAGACTCGACGTCGCGTCCAAAAGGATAACCTTAATGATCAGCCCTTGCTCCGAGTTCTTTGCCGGTGAAACGCCGGGAGCTGTTTACGTGCGCGATGGGCAACGATATATCCACCGTAAAATCGCGAGAGAGAGAGCCATGCTAGCTTGCGTCTCTTTATTCGAGCATTCTTTAATTTTTCATTCTCTTGGAAAAATAGGAGAGGGATACGAGCGAGCTTGGGAAACGCGCTTGGAGAGGGGTGGGATTAAAGTTCGGGATACGCGCGGACTGCTCGCGGACAAATTTTAAATTTTAAATACGCCCTCATTACGGCAGAACAATACGCGCCTCCTCCTCTTCCTCATCCTGCTGCTTTTCCCCAACCTTGTCCGATAAAATTCTTTATTTTTTTTCCTCTCCTTCTCGCAACTTGCGCCCTGCGGTCGCTGTACGAGATTTCGCCCCGGGAATTTTCATACGTTACTAAGTGAAAAGTCGCTTTTTACCTTCTCTCTCTCTCTCTCTCTCTCTCTCTCTCTCTTTGCTTTTACTCTTTTTATTTCGGTTAGTCGTTAAGGGAAAAAGTTGTCGAAGAATTGAGAAAAGCGAGAAATTTTTAAATTGCTAATTTTTATGACTATATACTTGGAACAATTTTTTTCGCTTGTTAATTAATTAAACTATAAAGACTGTGATACTTTTAAAAGGTCCCGATACCATCAAAATAGGGAATGAAAATTATCTACATCTTTTATTAGCAATAATACGACTCAAGAATATGTGTACGAGTAAAATTTGGTTAACAGGTTTGGTCATATTCTGCCATTAATGTTTAAAATAATTAATAAAAAAAGACATTAATGGATTTCTCGTGTTTATTTAAAATGAAATGAATGAATGTATTTTTAGTGAACTTATCTTGTTTACCTTTTTTAAATATATTCTTGTTCAAACAGATCATTAAAAAGCCCAGATTAAAATGGCTCTTATGTACGTAGAGTTTAAACTTTCTATAATTAACATATTAATAATAATTATTAATATTATGAAAAACTGCATGAAACGTATTAAGAAATGATAATTAATTTTGAATAAAGTAATATTACTAAAACAAATACCACTTGTTTATAAAAATATGAAGATTCAATTAGTTTCACATTGAAGTTCACGATTTCCAAACGTTCTGACCAATATTCGATTCGATTCCTAATAGTTCTCATAATCATTGTCGTTTGATCATAATTTTGGCAAGGGGCAAAAACAAAACGTAGATTTACTAACCAATTTGCACTTGTAATTGTATTTAACCGAACAAGCTTTCGGTTGCAAAAATATTCGTGGAGCCTATGAGTTAATGGAGAGCTTTGATGGCTAAATTTAATGGGGAGGGGGGCAGAAGTGTGTAATGCACACCCATATCTACGAGGCAATAACCTATAGCCAAGAATGGATCACACTCACGCAGAGAGTCGAGGTCTCGGCTTTTGCCCTCTTTTGTTTCCCTCTCTCTCTTTTCCATCTTCGTTATCAACGTAGTATCGCTGGTATAGCTCGTTTTAATTCTCCCTTTAATCCTGGTTTCTAATCGGCTTTGGTTTCCAGAAAAGGAACTTACAAATTGATACCTGTGCGGTTTTCTCTCTTCCGAACCGACTCTCATTGCTGTCGCAACGCACGACTTTTCATTGAACGATCATCTTAAATTAATTTTTCCACTTCGTAAAATAACAAGCTCGAATAAGCTTGCTAATGATCCGCCGTAAGAATTGCTCGCGACGCAGCCTAGGCAGAGACGAGATAAAAATTTTAACGTGACTCGTCTCTCTCATTGATTATGAAAAAAAATCTGCAATTAAGATTCCATAAGTCCTCATTGTGGGCACAGAAAAGGTGATTTTTTTCCATTTTAATTACTGCTCTGTGGCAGTTAAGGGCCACGGTAAATTACAATGTCGGGGAGCTTTCGAAAAAGCTCCGAAAATAAAAGGGAGGCAAAAGGAATGAGAATTATTTATTAGTAAAGAACACAAAAGGTCGGTCTTGACGTCGTTGCAAAGGTCGCAAAGGGGAGGGGAGAAAGAGGAGGAGAGATGGAGGGGGCAAAAAGAATGCGGGTGGGCAGTATCTAGTGGCATTGACTGCTCGGTAGCGAGGAAGTCGCGGAAGTTTCTTCACTCTTTGCGAGACATTATAGTGATATATAAAGGCACCTCATTAAAAATAATGAGATGCGGAAGTATATCAAAGTGAATGTGGCAAGTGACTGACTATGGACAGGGACGGGAGAATGGGACTCGAGGGGGGCTGGTGGGGCAGAGATGAGGCGCGGAGTTCTCCTAGGGCATTCGTCCCGTCTGTATACGTATATAAAGTGTGCGGAGATGGAAGAGAACGAGAGAGATGGAGGGAGAGGGATGCCGACTTGCGCTTGATAACTTTGCAATTGCTGCATGCTTGTCGTTAATGCAACGGCGCATCATTGAAAATTATTATATTTGTTCAAGGGGGAATCGTAGAGCCGTGCGCCAGCTCTAGTGCCACTCCCATTATATCGTTTCGCCTTTCTTTTCTAGCTTATTCTTTCTTTTTCGTTTCATTTTCGAATTTCGAGCTAGTTTTCCGACCCAATTCCCCCGCGTTGTTTACGTTTTGGCTCGTTAACGAAGCTTCTTCTGCCCCCCCCCGCACCCAGCTCGACTCTTGCAACCGCCCGGACAGCGCGCTACTCCATCCTCTCCCCCCTCAAATTCGAATTTGCATTACAAAATGCGCGCAAAGTAATGATAAAACATGCTACGTGAGAAAAGCTTCGCTCGGCGAATGAAACGCGCGTAAACGGAAACTTGCAAGTAGTTCAAGTCCGTCTTTCGTCATACAGTTGGGCGCTACGGCAAACAGCTGAGCAACTAAAATGAAAGCTCATTCGATAGACTCGGCCTCGGTCTCTTTCTCACATGTAGCCCGGCCCGCGTGCAGTTGTTGAGAGAAAGCCAGAGAAACCGAAAGAGGAGGGGATGAGGAGGGGGAGAGGTGGAGGAGGCAGTACTGCGCTCCTACTGCCGCTCGACGATGTCGCAGTATAGCGAGGACGGGGAGGAATGTCTCTTGCACTGGCCCGGGGAGAGCTGCTGCCTTATCGCTGGCACGCGACACGCGCGCGTCGTCCCCGCGGGGTAGCGACAGCCAGTGCGGCGGGAACGGGCGGGAGGAGGAGAGACACAAGCCGCGATAGCTTGCCAATAGCCGTGCCGGCCGCAGTAGCAGTACGCGGACACAGAGCTAGAGAGAGAGAGAGAGGCAGAGTAGACAGACGGAGAGACAGAGAGGGCTCGTGTAGCTCTACTGTCGCACTGGCCCGATTGCACTTGTAACTCGGTGGCGGTGGCCGGCAGATCACGTCTCTCGCGCGCGCGTTAGCGATCCCGAGCACGCCGCAGAATTCCCCTACCCCCCTAGCCAACCCTTTAGCCCTTCTCCTCCTCCCTGCTATTCATCGTGCTCCGTGTTTCCTGATCCGCAGCACTAGCCCGCACTGAGACACGCCACGGTGGTGGCGGCCCACCCCCTCTCCCACGTGATTTTTCTCCCTTTTTTACCCTCATCTTCCCTTCCAGCCACTCCTGTTTTCGCTACCCCTAGCTTTTTATGGCTCGTCCACCATCTCCCCCCCCCCTATATACTCTCCTTTCTCTCACACACACAACCGCCTCTGGCGCACCGCAAGTCGTGCGCGCTTTTTATGCGTCTACAGGGTCCATCGGCTCGTTCTTCTAAAATTCCACGAGATATTGCGGACTCCCGAGCAGAGACTCCCCCATCATTCTCCAACTTTCTTTTCTTCGGCTTGCTTTTGTCACGTTTCAAGATTTAGAAAAGCATAATCCTTGCCGGTGCGCATTTGCAAATTCCGACGTTATATTCGGCCTTTTTATTCTCTCCTCATTTTCTCTCGTCTCTTTCTGTCTTGCAAACGACGATAGGCGAAGTGAGCTGCTTCTCAACATTTGCATTTTAAGATATTTCGTCGTGTGTGCCGAGCAAAAGCAAGTCGGCGCGATTTTCATGTCATCTCGGGATATGCCGCCGCCGCTGCCGCGGACTTCTTGATGCACGGCCAAAACGAGATAGGAGGCTATTATAATATAATATAAACTAAATGCGTGGAAACTAACGAAAGGGGACAAGTCGCGTATATACGAGTCCCCAGCATTAAAATATCAGGGAGAGGAAAAATGTCGAGCACTCGCGTCGATTTTCATTCGGCGAGCACAATGCCGTTATAACGCATACACGCGCGGTATCCCCCTATGGTACAGGTCTTTTCGACTTCTTCTTTTTTTTTCAAAAGAAATGAAAAATATGTTCTGGGGATTATGTGTGTGTGTGTCTCTCTCGGAGAAAAGTTATACTTGTACATAAAATAAATTTTTCGTGCATAGAAAAGCCCGGGGGGAGTAATTTTCCTGGGGGCTGCGCGCGAGCATCGCTCCGAAAGAGCTCGGATTGAATGGGATTGCATATCGGACGCAGCTCTCCTGGTCCACGGATATATATGCAGCGTATACACGGCTGTATAGACGGAGGGTAGCTGGTTGGGCGGGTTAGAGGAAGAGCTTTTTCGTAAACTCGATTCGCGTTACTCTTGGCATTGTTCTTTATCGATCGAGCCTGCACTTATCTTTGCTTATTGCCCCGCTCTTATTGCCGAGATGTGTATAAACCGAGTAGAGAATAATCCAATACTTTATCAAGAGCCTTCGTAGAGTTGACAGGAGAGGGATGGCTTATTGAAATTCCTCGTCTTTTTCTTCGCTTTTTTTTAAAAAAGGTCATCCGACGCACTCGCGCTCTTACGTATATAGAGAGGCCCCGGCTCGGATTAAAACCAACCCGAGAGCGGTATAGTGTAATGCTTCGCCTAGGAGAAACAAGAGTCTACGCGCGTCTTTGCCGCTGTCGTTACAAGCTTCTCCCTGGTTCTCGTTAATTCTCAGCTCCTCGAAACCTCATCCTTTCCTTAAACCCTCCCTTCCTGCATCGTAACAAAGTTTCCCCGTATAGTTTATAAGCTCGTGCGAGTGTTCGGTCGCGTTACGCGCGCAACCAGAGCAACAATTCCAGCATCGGTCTCTTTAGCTAAAGACAAAGAGGTATGGGGCTGGAGAGAAGAGGGAGGGGGTTGTAGCGGACAGGATTGAGTCAATTTTTCTCATGAGTTGCTTATTTTATTAGTAATAATATTTCGAGTCGAAAGCTGATAGATATAGAGCATTCATTCATTGTTTACCTCGGATCTCCGTGAAAGGTTAAAAATTGTTTATAAATGCGTGCGTTCTGACATTCGAGAACAAAGCGAAGAGTATAAATGTTAAAATAAAATGTAAACACAAGCGAGTGGTAGGGAAACTAGCGGAGCGCAGCGGCGGCTCGTGCGGCGGGCGGCTCATACGGCGGCTCAATGCTCGCTGCGACGATGGGCGCGTCGGACATGGTCATTCAGGCCTAGGACTCTCCCACACCAGCATGGACAAACAAGAAGAAGAAATAAATACAAATAAATAAATAAAATAACTGATACTTTGGACTCCTTTTCTCTTCCTCCCTACACCCCATGCTCAGGTTCCGATCCTGTCCGGAACAGGGGTAGAGAGTCGAAGAGGTACCAGTGGGAGAGAGATCGAAGGATCGTTTGCGCGGGGACTGAGAAAAGACGTTGCTACGCGTTAAACGGAAGCCAAGAGGCTATAGAGTGCGCAAGAGCTCCTTTCCCTTCTCTCTTTTGTGCGCGAGCGTGTGTGTATATAGGCTTGCCGGAGGTGTAGAGTAACTATAGACTAGCTGTATAGCGGGGAGCGCGTGTAGCTTGCCGCGCGCAGGGAAGCATCATTGCGGAAGAAGAAAGCCGAGAGTTGAAAGAGGGACTGCAAGATACTGCTTGAAGCCGCCGCACCGCCGCTGCTCTGTGGCAACATCGTGTATGTATACTAGATGAAAGGGGAAGGTAAGGGGCGGCTGAGGGGAGGAGAGCGTCGCCGGTGAAAGCGGAGAAACGAGAGGAGGAGGAGAAGGAGGTGAGGGGTATGGCTCGGGGGTGAGCGGTAGAGATTAACATAACTGCGTGTGTCGCTTGGGTATTCGAGCTTTAAGAGCTTCATACCCCGTAGAATACGTAATGCATAGCGGCGGACTCTGCTGCGCTACCGCTGCTACTAGAGCGCACGGAGAAACAGAAGGGGAATGGAGAGCAAAAGAGAGAGAGAGAGAGAGAGAGAGAGAGAGAGAGGGAATGGGGAGAAGGGAAATGGTGGGAAAGGCTAGAGGATGGCGGAAAGGAAGAGCGTCGCCGGTGTCGAGGACGTATATACAGGATCATCGTCTTCGTCGTCGTCGGGCTCGTCTTTGGGTTGTTACACAGGCGCTCTCTCTCTCTCTCTCTCTCTCTCTCTCTCTCTCTCTCTCTCTCGGCTGCACACGCGCACAAAGCTATACACAGAGGCTCGCGGGCATACGGAGTCTGGGCTCTCGTGTATACACGTGTACACGTGTGCCGGGGCGTTCGCGTCGTCTTTCGCAGCGCGCGGTGGGGTTATGCGGCGGTGGTGGCGGCACGCCGAGCCGGAGCCGCGGGCGCGCTCTTGCCAACTTTTCCCTCCTGATCCTCTGAATATTTCACCGAATCTCGAGAGCCCCGTCGTCTTTCTACCAGCCCGGCCTCCTCCTTTTTCACCCCCGCAGCGCTTTATCGGGGGAGGGAAGGAGGGGGGGGAGAAAGGGAGCCGAATAAAAATAAAGTATAGCCGAAAATGTGCGCGCGCGCGCGCGCCCGCTCGGGCAAGTTTATCACCCGGCACGCTCTACCGACTATTTGGAAAATCCTCTCTGGCCGATATGTATATATGCCCGGCAGCAGTTTCTCTCTCTTTTTCTCTTTTTCTGCGCGTGCAAAGATCGTGCCACTGCTATGCTCATGCGGCAGAGCTATACCCGGCAGCAGGGGGAAAACTATCTCAGCCAGGGCTTTTCTGGACTCGAGAGTCGCAGCTTGCGCGCCACTGGCAAATCTCTTTTTACGCTACTCACGGGCAACTTTAGATCTCCGGCAAACGGCTCGTCACTCTTTCTCTCTGCGTCTGCGTAGCCGTAAGCAAACTTGTGTCTATCCGCGGCACTGCTGTACCTGCCTTCCTTTTTCGCACCTTCCCCGTTTAAATAGCATCGAGTAATCGCGATATAATTGTGAGCGACAAGTATACAGCGGGCATTGTAATCGAATTAACGAAGAAATAGTATCGCCATTGAATTATAACGACGAGTTTGGGCAAGTTTCTTTGATAACGCTTGGGCTTATTGTATGGCTTTGTCGTTTATTGTTTAGCGAGAAGCTTTTAGCAACGCGAGATAACGATATTTAAATTAACGACGAGCTCGATGTTCGCCTGGATTGTTTAATTAACGGATTAGTTAAAGCGCTATTTTTATATAATACCGATGGACACAAGTGGATGGAAAAGAGTTTTTGATAAGCCTTGTCAGGGTTTTTTTTTTGTTTTTCATTAAAATTACGCTGCCAGGGTGATGAGAATTTATTTCAATACCGGAGGATGTATAATCAAGAGAGGGAGCGCGAGCGCCGGATGTGCTTTAGCCAGTGCTTTAACGTCAAAGTGGAAAATAACATTTCGCCTGGTTAATAATTTTATTCGGCGAATTAACGTCATAAAAATATTACTTATTCTTTGAACGGATGAAATTTTGATTAAAACTCAAGTCTGTAGGATTTGTTGCGAAATTAAATATTTAGCCAAAGCATTGGGAGGATGAGGGAGGGGGGGGGAGGAGACAGGCTGTACGCGTCAGCACGCAAAATAATTATATCGTTGGTAATATTTAATCGCTGGGCCTTCGTCTCGCGTCGTCGTAGAAACGTTCACCTTTCTCAATTTCACGGTAAAATGAAATGGAAAATGACTGGTTTTTCCAACAACCAATACTTCTCTTTTTCCCTTAACCTTCATCCAGTGTGTTTCCACATCGACAGTTTTGCACTTCTTTTTTTTTTTTACACCCGACCCGACATTCTGGAGCCCCAAGAGTCTGCAAAAAAGAGAGAGAGGGAGCGGTCTGGAAAAGCAATTGTCCGGATGAATCTCTTTGACGAAAGCATTTTGGCCGATTGCTTAAAAGGCAAATGACGAGGAAAGATGAGCCGCCAAGTTCTCTTGGGAATACTCTTGCCAGAGAGAGAGAGAGAGAGAGAGAGAGAGAGAGAGAGAGAGAGAGAGAGAGGGAGAATGATGTGATAGCTGCGACCGCAAGTAGAAAAGGGCTGGGTTTGGTCAGACCGTATCTCTTTCAAACATCGCTCTCGTTCACTCTTTTTTTTACTTTATGAATCTTTAAATGATCTAGCCTTTTTTTTTAACGTGCACAGTATACGTGGATTACAGTTTAATTAATAGCGTGGAAAATTTTTTAGAATAATATATTCAGATTGAAAAAAGTTACGACTAATTATAAATTCTAGGAACAGAACGGGCAGTAAGGTTTTGAGGAAACAGCGTATCGTAAATTTATATTCCAGCATTCATTAACCTGCGTAAAGCAGGAGGATAAAAAGCCAGCGCTTGTTTATTATAAAAGAGCCACTCGAATAACACGGCCAAGAGAAATTCGACTTCACTTGCTTTCGTACGATGAAGAATATAACAATGCGGTGGCAACGAGCGTCATAAGCGCACTTTCATCATCGCCAATTGTCTCTCAGCGTTTACTCGTCAGTGAACCAAAAAGATGCTCAACGCTCGCCAATGTTTTGCATCTCGTCTCCTTTTTTTCTCTCTCTCACTTTGCATTACCCTTTGGTTTCATCCACTTTAACGAAACTCGTCGTTTCGCGCAGCCTTTGTAGCCTTGTCGTGCTGTTTTTCAATTTTAATTGCACTTTATGCGAAAAATTAAATAACCCAGTTGATAGTCCTCCGTTTTAATTTATACTCGGCAATAGCAGCCCAAAATGACTTTTGTTTTTACGAAGAGAAAAACGACAAAGGGTATAATCAGTTTTAAGAATATCAAGCGAAAAAAAATGTAATAACTTTGTAATTGCCTAAAGTGCGACAGTACGCGGTCCACTTGTTTCATGAATAATCTGGTTAAACCAGCGTTGAACGTCAAAAGCAGGAGGGGGGGGGGCGTCAAAAGAAGAGTGGCTGGGGCATCTAGTCTAAACGAAAAATCAACAAGTTAACCTTTAAGCTCAAGCAGGCTGGGCTTGACGAGGACCGGGGGAGTAAAGAAGATAGGGTGTAGCTTTATGCAGGAGGTAGCAGCTTTGAATTGGCAAATGAGCCAAACAGCCCGGGGCAGCAAATTGTCCCAAGTGCTGAAAGTGCGCGCGCGCGCGCGAAGCCTGGGGCCGCGAATTAGCCGACGACGATTGCTCCTTACTTGGGCGCGCATAAATGGGGGGGCTGAAGCCCCTTACACGGGCGCGCGCCGAGGCTTTCATAGGGTGCGGCCGATATTAGCGGCTAAAGCAGGCCACATCTCCCCTCCCTTTCGTCGCGGCAGCGCACGTACTTTGTCATGCAATTCGCCTTGCGGCTATATACCGTCGTGAGTAATCTTGCCGGGTCGACGACGAGGTTGCTGCTGCCGCTGCCGCTGCGAGATGAGATGACGCCTTCTCTCGGCTATTGCGCGCACATAGTCCCCTTGGCTAACGAGTTTTCTACCCTTCCCGGAAATTCTCGCGCTTTCTTTCTTTTTTTTTTATGAATTTTAAACGGACGATGATTTGCAGCTTGCTTCGGCTAACGTTCTCTCTCAACGCTCTCCGACGATTTAATTAAATTACGTGATTTCATTATTCGAAGCGGAGTTTTGCGTGAGCTGAAGCCTTAAGAAAAATATTGTTTAAATATAAACCCCGCGCAACGGAAATAACAGACTCGCGTTATTTTGAAATTTTAATATTCTTGTCGTGTGTTTCGTGAAAAAGTACGCGGCTCAGAGGCGCGCCTCGTAAAAGCCTAGCGAGCTTGTTATGGGTTAAAACATAATCTCGTTACATGTTTTTTAACAAACTGCGATAGTGAATATGCGGTAAAATTCTGAAAAGACGCGCCCGGGTATTTTATTTCCATTCAGAATTATTATGTGCCCGCGTAGAAAGGGCTTCGCTATTTTTTCGCAAAAGCAATCTTATGTACGTAAACTGTGTGTTTTTGCGGCGAATTAAAATTTTGCGCTTACAATTATAAATAACAAAATGAAAAAAAAAATAAAAGAATTATGAGGCCTAGGCTTTTCATTTGACTATAATACTAATTTCATAGGTAGTCTAGTTTCAAAGATCAAACACTCTGTTACTTTGACAACTCTTTGCTTGGCTCTGTTTGTATTTTTGTGTAGCAAACATTTAAGTATACCGTGTATCCACACACAGACAGACGCGCAGGGCGTAAACAAAAATGCGAGGTAAATCTTTGTGCGAAAATTCTGAGATTTATATGTAATTTTCAAAAGCTCGTTGAAATACACGCTACACAAGTGTAATTATCGTTAGAAAAAGTAAATTAAAGTCCTTTGTTTAAAAAAGCCCTTTTCGCGCGTGATAATATTTATTTTGCTGAACAGAAAAACACTTACTAAAATCAAACAAACGCAATCGCTTATAGTTTTATCGTCAAGGTGAAATTTAAATTTGGCGTTTTAAATAAATTTTTTTTTTAGCGAATACGAGCGCTTCAAAATCTGCGTAAACGCTCGAGCTAATCATTTCAACCTCAACGACCAATCACGCGTCAATGGCAGGATCATAATTCAATTAAACCTATTGCATTGTTACAGCAAAGGTGTGTTCATTTTCACGATTATTCGCGCGTAAATCGGAGCTTTGTAATAGCGAGAGAGGGAGAGGGGGGGGGTGGAAGAGGAAGTGAAGAGAATTGGCGTAATCAAAGTCTCGGAATTCCAATCGCCATTCAATTTTCGTAAATCATGACGCGACAATTGCAGTTACATATTCGATAATCATCCAATTAATCAAGAGTTTCACGTATTCCATTAACCGAGCTATCACAAAATTTCCGATCCACTGCAGCTGAAGGAGGATGAGACGTTGGTGTATAATCAAGCGAGTTAAAGGATCGAGAAACGAAACATCGAGCAAGTAAAACCGCAGCACGTCCGTCGATCATCGAACATCCAGAGTCGTCGAGGGCAAGGAAGGCGCGAAATCGCGAAACATTCGCAGCTGCCGTAATCGTTGCGAGCGTGCTATCTCTCTCTCTTCTCCTTCTATATCTCGGACGCGTCGTCTCTTGCCGTGCCAGTAAAGCCAAGAGCTATTTCTCCGTTTACGAGGCTGGTTACACTTCCCCCCCCCTTCCCTTTCCCATTCCTCCTCTCGAGAGCTTCGCTCACGAGGAGGACGAGAGGGAGGAAGGGCGAGAGCACTCAAGAAATTGCGCATCACGCTCGCGGGAGTAATCGATAGTTGATTTAGCTCTCGGATAGCGCGCGAGCGCGTGTGCCGAGAGAGAGAGAGAGAGAGAGAGAGAGAGAGAGAGAGGAAGACGCGCTCCGGGAGATGGAGATCGGGGGATAATGGGAGACGAGGGCTAGTGCAACTATATAGGGCCTGCTTTTTTCCTCCATGCAAACTACGCTTCTTCCCTCATTCTATCCCTCCTCTCCTCCATTCGCTGGGGTACTAACGCGGCGACCTTTTCCTATAGCCCAAGTCTCTTCTCTACGCTGAGTACCAAGTTCTCCTAGGCAAACTTTTTTATTTACACCGCTTGGCCTCCCGAGTAGCGCGCTGGCCAAGTCGCGCGATTCTTGCGGCGATTTACGCGCTACGCCCCGGCGAGGGAGCTTTTCCACCAGACGCTTCGGGAAATTCATTGTTTGGTCCCCTCCAAAAAAGGAAAGCCTTCGGGGCCGGCGACCAATGGCGAATGCACTTTAGGTATTTGGGATTTTTTAAATGATCGCAATGATTACGATGCTGTTTCGCGTGTGTATTCTTTACTTTTTTAGCAACTGATAAGCGCTTGGACAGACAGAACTTGGCTGTGGATAAAGATTCGCGATCGAATATGTGTGCTCAAAGATACTGTCGAGCCATTGCGACATCGAAAACGCATCTTGCTCGCGATACATCTCGGCCAATGAAAATGTAAGCGCATGAGTGGCTTTATAAAGGTTCTTTGGAGAGGCGGAAAAAAAGAACGCGGAGAATCCGGCGCGATCGTCCGATAAAAGCACAAAGAGTACGAAACTCTAACGTCCTGCACAGCAGTAGCGAGCCTCTCTCTCGATGCGCCTAGGTAAATGCATATAGCACCGTAAAAAAAGGCCCAGGGCGTGTATGTCTTTGTGACAGTCCAGGAAACAGAGAGTAGCTTGCCATCCAGCTTGTATTCGAGGAGAACACAGATCAAAAAAAGCTCTCTCTCTCTTTTTCGAAGCAATAGGCCAAGTTCATAACTGCAAGAAACGAGTTCTCGCTCGCGTACGACATCACACGTGTAGCCTTTCTCATTCCTCCGCGGACGCGTATAAGCTGCGGGGATATTCAGACGTCCAGGCCTTATTGCGAGCTGTTTTACAGGATCCCGCGTGACAAACGTGCCTTACGTACCTATACCCTCTCGCGCTCGCTCCCGCTGTCGACGACCTTTTTCCTTGCTCGCTGTTATATCTTTGCTCTTACTTTCATTTTTGCTTTATTCGCTCGTACGCTCGCGGCAGACGCGAAGAAATTTTTTTTTCATGCTCGCTTATACTTTGCGTGTTTACGCGCGCCTCGAGGCTTGCAAAGTTCATTCTTGCTACGGCTTGGAGCGGCTCCCGGAATTTTCTTGGGAAACGGCGCCGCCGAGCCTTCGGGGCGTTTAGCGGAGATGAACGACGGATCGATCGGGAGGCAAATTTCTCTCGGTCATCGGCGTAGCAGCAGCACACAGTTTTGGGGCGGACGATGAGTTGTCGAGCGGCGTATAGATGTATACATCGATGCCGCGGGGGGGGGGGAGAAGGGGATGAGCGTCAACGAAGAGTTACGCGAGTTAGATATACGCGCCTTAATAAAGACGAATCGCGAGACCTAGCTGTCCCAGCCCCCTCGATACAGCAGCTGTTCCGAAGAGCATATCCGATGTACGCATTTGGCTTGAGGCTATGCTCTTTTATCGAACGAATCGTATTAAATAAACGTTCGTTATGCGGAGAGATATAACTGTTTGCTCGGCGAGATTCCCCCAAGCTTTTGAATTTATTTCACGTACATTTTGCCGCGCGAGCTCGCGATGCACCTACGGCTCGTGTTGTTATTAGAGCGCAGTAGGTTCGTAATTTTCAATTCTGAAAGGCAAATAAAGTTTTAATTGTACGAAAGTTGAATTTCTAATTTAAAGACGAAGTGATTTAAAGTTTAACGTTTCATTATATTAAAATATATATACGGGCACTCGCGTACTTTAATGTTTCATTAAGCGTTTTTATATTATATGCTTATGCTCATTGCGCGACGGCGAGCGCGCGTCGTTGGGATATTTTTTTTTCTTTCCTTGTACATAAAGTCCGTATACATACAGTCTCTGTTTGTTCCATTAGAGGCAGGACTTAATTGCTTTTTAATACCGTCGAAGTGTGCAAGCTCGATTCGCAAACAAAAAGTACGCTTTCTAAATCTTCAATTGAGCGGTTGTGTAGACAAACAGGCACGTGCGCAAACTATCGTTTATCAAGCGTATACATGTAAATATGGATACAGGTTGCAAATCGACATATATCGGGGATGAGCAGGGCCGGGAAAAAAGAAATAATAGTCGGAGAGGAGTATTAGAAAGTCCGGAATCGAGGCGGAATATTCAATTAGCGCTCGTATGGCGCTGCGTCAGGCTACGCGTACACACTGTCTATAGCGCGAGAGCGTATCGAGTGTGCCTTCCTCGTACAATTACAAAATCGCAGCCGGGGAGGAGGAGGTGGGCTGTAATTACCGTGCGAAATAATAACAAAGTGCCCGCTGACTCGCGCACACGCGCTCTGCCTCGGATATCATGAGAAAGGTCGCGCTGCTAGTTTGCGCTGCTGAAAAAGCGGAAAATTATCAACGACCACTGCCCACCACCGCTGCCCCCTTCTCCCACCTTATGGCTTCTTTTGTCCTCGTGACATTTTCGATAAACATCGCCTTTGACGCCGGCAGGCGCAAAGCGCGACCTATGACGGCCCGATAAAAGTGCGACCTGGCTAATTGTGCGCCTCTGTCATTTGAATGCTCTCCCTCTTCATGCTGGGCGTTCGTTTTTTTTTCTACAATAAAAAGTCCGTTCTTAATTGCGTAATTAAAAATGACAAACCCGGCAAACCAGGGGGGATGCGTGTGCTTGGGTGCTTTTTTATATGATTTAACGACGAATACGTTTCAAATGTATATCGACATTGATGTGCCGCTTTCTCTCTCTCTCTCTCTCTCTCTCTCTGCGAGTGTACGTATTTGGCAGTCGAGTGCTGGGCGGAGGGTTTTACTTTGATACGGTGCATCGACGTGCGTGCCGGCTGGGCGAAAAATACTTTGGCCCAAGGTACCCTAGGCGTTTATTATTTTTTTAAAATGCCGGAAAAATTTAACGAGGCTAGAGGTGTATATATAGAAAACGCGTGGTGCGTCTTGTGCGAAGTCTTGCGAATTTTCGGGGAAAATAAACAGCCGCGCGAAATTCGTATCGAGCGAAGCGCGAATTATACGCACTTGGTTGACAACGGCAATGCGGTCTTATTCGTTTGTTCGACAATTTGTTTGTTTTTTTTTCAAGCGCTCGGTTCGAGCTTCTCTACGCACGAAATTTAATCGGCGAAGTTTCTTCGAGCACACGCCCCTTTCTTCGCGAGTAAACCCCAAGCGGAAACATATGGAGCGAGAATATAACGATGAATCGAGTTGATGGTTACTCGTCGGCCACAAGCTGGCCTCGTATTTTACTATCAAAAAGTGTAAAGGCCGAGGTGGTATCGGGCCTCTGCGGTCTCGTTACGCGCGTTCCTTTCACTTTGACCCACTAATTTCGGGCGGCGGCCGAAGCATTGAGCTTTCTCTCTTTCTCTCTCTCTCTCTCTCGAAAGATTAAGAGAAAAGAGAGAGAGACGGACAACAAACCAAAATCTCTCTGGTATCTTTTACTCCAAGCTCTCCTTCTATCTGGCCAAGTATTCGCGGGAGAAAAAAGCTACGGCTAGGTAGCGTAAAAGTGAGCAGCGAGTCGCATCGATCGTTTGCTAGATTAGCGTTTCGCGGGTTTTATCCAGTAGTCCCAAGGCTGTTGTGTGTGTCTGTGTGTGCGCGAATCCCGCTGAATTAAATTCGAGGCCAGCGGGTCATGCGGCTTATATACGTATATACGCGTGCTCGGAAACTCGCGATTTCATATACACACGACCGAGCGCCTGTATACACGTATATTCTCGCCTCGATTATGTCGCTCTCCCTGTTCTGGTCTTTTCTATATTTTTTTCCGGACCGTCCAGCCTTTCGCTCTCTCTCTCTCTCTCTTCATCTCGTATTTTCGAGTTCTCGGGAGCTAGCCTTTCTCCCGCGGGCGACACGCAATGGACAGAGCCATATGGGCTTGTTATAACTCTCTGCCGGCATATAACACGCGCGAATATGTGGGAATTTTAGTCGCGTATTCGCTGAACAAGGTAGGAAGGTCTTTGCGGCGCATTGAAAATTGCCTCGTGTGTGCTCGTCAAACAATATAATAGCCACGTGGGAAGATGGTTTTTGAAATATTACAGCGGCCTAATATATCGGGCTCTGTCCCTGCGCGAGAGAGGCTTTGATGATTATACCGCTGCTTTCGATCGATTCAAGGTTACGATTCTTTCTACGGTCGTATATGTATATGTATAGATAATTGCCGGGCATTAATGCTTTTTTTTTTGAAATTCAAATTGAACGAAGTAGATTTTTGCATTTGTGCAGTCTCTCTGTGCATATATACATGGCTCTGCGGTAAAGGAGAAGGAGGGGAGGGGGGAAAGGCGAAGGTGGGCCACGAAATGCGAGTTTTAAAGGGAAATTGAAGGGTGACTTGGCAAAAAGTTCGTAACCTCTATTTTCACGAGCGCGCCTTTGAAATGCGCGTGCACTTGTCCTTGTGAAAGAGCCATTTTATCATATTCCGTTTTAAAATTCCATTTGCAACTTAGGCCCGACTCAAAGTGCCTTTTTGTTTTAAGACTGTAAAGTCGCTTATACGCCGGCTTGGCGGCTGGGTTCGATATTTATTTTCGGCGTTGAAATAATTGCATGCGCTTTTAGACCAGTCGAAAAATCGGTTGTCCCTAAATACGGATCATTAATACTGCGTTTGAGTAATTTTAAATTTATATTTGGAAAATTCATCCTTTGTAACACGTTATAACTTTTACATTTTTTTTCTTCGTCTTTTACAAAAATTAAAATGTTATTTTATATTTTCTTGAAACCCGCAATTTGTTTATAGAGGCTTATGTGAATATTCAAAAATGCTTTTATTCCTCCATTTGCCACCCTCTATCTCTTTCGATAAAAAAAAAAGGTAAAAAGAAAGCAAAACTATGAAACTCCAAATTTATTCCAAAGCTTTTCGACAATTTATTCAGTTATTCGAAAAAAAAAAACCCAGAGAACCGCTCGATTATTTCCTTATATAAAGCGGAAAAGAAAACGTAACGATTTGTTAATAATTCATTAAACCTTATCGTAAAGACACATCGCAGCTAATGTTTATTCATCGGCAACCCCATGAAAATCGAAGAAAAGCGCGCGTGTGCTGGGACCAGAGGGAAAGGTATAGATAAAGAAACGCGCGAGCGCGAGAGAAGTCGAGTCTCTCGGGCTCGTAAAAAAACTCGGCAAAAGTATTATCTTCGCAAGTTCATCAAAAGAGTCACACGGCCTGTGTTGTACGCGGCGCGTAAAATAGGCGTGTGCGTGTTGCCTCGGTTATGTACAAATGCGAACAGGCGAGCACGGAAGAAAGTTGAGTCGCCGAGGCGAGTAAACGTATATATACGTATTCGCCACGGAGAGCCGTCGGGTGAAAGGTGCAGGCGCGCGAGCTGCTTCGAGGATGGAACAATAGTATCCGGCGAGGAGAGGCAAGCGCATCCTCGAGATTTCAGGGGGGAGAGGCAAGTGAGCGCCTGCCAGGGGAGCGGCTTATTAAATCGTCCTCGCTGCTTTTTTTCGCCCCGACAGCTCTCCGCTGCTCTTTCTCCTGCTCTCTTTCTCTCCGTCTCTCGCGAAACGCGCGGGGGAGAGCTGCTTTCCCTCTTTCTCCGCGCAGCCTCCTCGGCTTGTATATATAGATTCGCGTCGGACATTCAACAGGTACGACGCGGCCCCCTCCGCGAGCCGGGCCGGCTGGAGGCGAGAGGGAGGGTAGGTAGCTGCAGTGACAGCCGGGTCGGGATAAGGAGGAGGTGGGAGGGAGGGGTATGGGCGGCGGTGGCAGCGAGAGAGAAGGAGCGAAGAGCGCGCGCACCGGCGCTGCTGCTGCCGGCGGTGGCCCCTGCGGCACGCCAGCAGACTCCCGAGAGCTCCGAGAGCTCTTTGGCTCAGTTGAGCGCCGACCGTCGTTCGGCTCGCGTCGGCCTTACCGCGAGCATCAACCGCACACACGCCTGTCGCGTTTCTATCGCCGCACTCTATCTCTCTTTATTGCCATCGCACTGCCCTTGTGCCGTCATTTTCTAGCCGCGAAGGTGATTCAGTTTGATTTCTCTCTTGCTCTCTCAATTGGCACGTCGCGACCTTACGTGATCCTTGTTCGAGCGCAGATAATATCGCTGTGTGCCAGATTAGAATCGCCGACCGGCGAAACGAGACGCCCATCCGACGGTCCATTGCTGATGCAAGGAGGTTAATAATACTTATATATTACACCCATTATTTCCACTGCCCCGTCCCAATCTCGATGGAGCCTTAATTGTGCGTAGATATATCTATATTAGCGCTAGCCTATGTCGTGCTATGCACCGTAGTTGTCATTGCATTATTCCCGTGCTCGTTCAACTTTAAGCCTACGACCATAGTTTTTCCACACATGCACATGCAAAGCCCGCAAAATCCTACCGTTTAAAGAGGCACAGACACACTCGCGAAAACGTCTCGCTCGCGGCTGTGATTGCGCACGCTCTCTTCTACTCTTCCGTACACTTTCACCTTTCCTTGTCACGTTTTCATTTTCCAATGCATGTGTATCGCTGATGATAGGCTTCGCGCTGCACAGCAGAGAGCCTCGCGCTCTTTTCCTCGTCGACTCTCGCGGCCAATGGCCGTATGTGCGCTCGTCAAATCGATCGACCGCCAGAAAATAGCATGTCTCTCTATACCTCCGAATCGCGATTTCCTCAAATGGGCTTATGTAAAAGTCCGCCCAAGCCGCGCTCTCCTTCCACCGTAGGCTGCAGCTTCTCTTTCGAAAAATGACACCTCGACGGCTAGCGAAGCATGACATGCGCTTGCGACAGTGTTGTGTTCGCCCCGCGTGCTTTCTATACATCTGGATACAAGCGAAAGAGAAGGTATAGTGCTGCCGGGGTGGGGCCAGCGATTTGTAAGAGTGAATGAAAAAAAAAGCCTTCCGCTCTAGCGAGACCGGTCATTGAGTAGCGAAGAAATCCAACAGCGTGTAGATAGTACATAAGCTCCGAATCGAACGGCTCTGTTCTCTGGTCTTTAATAAACGCCTCGTTTTCCGCGTCACTGGCCCGTGTCGCGTATATAATCGCTGCGCAACATTAAGCATTGATAAACTCCGAAAAAGTTTCAGGGGTTCGCGGATCGCGCGTGCAAAGTCGCCGGCTGTATACGTGTATACCCGTCCACACACATAACTGGCGGTGTAAGGTTGTACGCGTATTATCGTGGTCTTCGCCTTTCTAAATTCGATCGAAGAGCACCAGAGAAAAGGAGAACGAGTGAGAGTGTCGCTCGGTGGGACATAGGGAGAAAGGGAAAGAAACGCGCGCGTAAACGGGAGGCCGGTTCTTGACACTGACGCGCGCGCGAGAGAGAAAGAGAGAGAGAGCACGTGGCCTGCTGGCCGTCGGCTTGTTCTACTCGACTACCTCTGCAGCAGCTCTCTCTCTCTCTCTCCCACTACATTACCCGATGTGAACAGGGACGCAGAGAAACCGACACAGAAACGTACTCGTCTCGAGTAGTGTATGTGTGTGTATCCCGTAAAGAGCGGCATGCAATCGTTATTTCTCGCATCTCGCGATTACCGCACGCCGCGCCGAGTCATCCTGCCAGTTCTCTCTCTGCCTCCCTCCTCTCAGCCTTCCTATTACGTCGATCATCGCGGTTTCTCTCCTTCTCGTACTCCTCTTCCTCCTCCTCCTTACTGCTCGTCGTACTTAGTTGTCGTTTGCACGTGTGCCCCGGCTATGCTGGCATGTATATATGTATACACATCGCCGCGGTGCGTCTTGAGGATAGCGAGAGCCTGTTCGCTCTCCGCATGCGCTTAATGCTCGCCGGCGCTCTCTCCGCCCCTGACCATATTCCCAAACTAAACGTCCGTCACGTCCGCAGGTGCGCCTGGCTGAGGCTATAAGCGCGCGCCGCCTTGCCCGGGGGCCTTGTCCCGATTGCTCTCGTTCTCTCTCGCTCGCTCGCAGGCATCACGGATTGCCAGGAGCTAACACTTACCCGCGCAAGAGGAGGATACAGTCCCACGGACAGGTGTGCGTAGGCTTCTCTCGTCGCGAGAGCTGGCAAGCTCTGCTCCTCTATAGGCATACAAGAAGGCTACGGAGTCAGGCGGCCCGAGGGTTCCGTCCACGGATGTTGCGCAGACTGGCCGGGTGCGGTCCTCCGGCTCCTGATCATCCTGCCCCAGTCGGCGGCGGCGGCCACTTGGACTTTGCCCCTGGCTCGGGGCTCGCCGGGCGCGGCACGAGGCAGCGCTACTGCAGCCGCGCTCAGCGGCCAACGCGGTACCAGCGGCTGCAGCAGTCGGTCGCCGGGGGCCATTGGAAAAAATAGCGGCACGCCGTCGCCACAGCGGATAAAGCAGCAGCAGCAGCAGCAGCCGCAGCGAGCCTAGCCACAGCGGCCGCATCAGCGAAATTAGGAGGCCCGCGCAGCGCGGACCGCGGGACAATTAAATCGCCCCGGCAGCGCCGAGCGAGCGCGGCGCGCCGGCTACTGCTCCGCTGTCGGTCCCCCGCGGCGGCGGCGATCGAGAGGAGCGCTAGCCGCGGCTGGGGCCGCGGCCTAACTGCCGGCACTACGGCGAGCCAGCTCCTCGACGTGGCCGTGATCAATGGCTACGACCTCCTGCTGAACCGCCGCCCGAGCTCCAAGGCCTGCGGCATCGACGAGCTCCAGCACTACTACAGCTACGACTCGGACGACTGCCCGCCAACGGCAGCAGCCGCTCTCCGGCTACAGCAGCAGCAGCAGCAGCGGGTCCCCCGAGAACCGGACGAACGTGGAGCTCCAGCAACGGGCAAGCCACCTTCTCCTGCTCCGGCCGACGGTCCGACGACCACCAACGGGCCCGTCGACGAGACGACGACGACGGCCAAGACGACGACTACTAATACTACCGCCGCCAATTCCACCGCCGGCAGCAACAACCCCAACAACAGCGGCACTGCTGATACTCGACAGGCAGCAATGAGGGAAGGAGCGGTGTTCGACGTTAGCGTAAGTCCAGCAGCCGCTGCAGGCCTCGACTCTCTGTGTTATCTATATACGTAGTTGTTGCTGCCTCTCCGTAGACATGTCTGCACCCCGAGACTAGACCATCCCCCCTGGCATGCCGCTCTGCTCGCCTCCTCTTCCCCGTGGACGTATGTATATATATATACCAGCGCATGCGACCGCTCGCTCGGGTTTCTCAGCGGCATTGTTACAGCGGCATATATAGGGGGGCCTGGAGAGCGCGGGCCCGCGTAATTGATGTTGTGTCGGCGTAGATTAGCGAGAGGATCGTAATCCGCCGGCAGGTCTCTCCGCCGGCTGTGCGCTACTCGAAAATCCCACGAGCAATCGGGGACCGACTCTGCGCAGCCTCTACACACGGGGCGCATATAGTGCGCCGAAGCCACGCGCGCTTCTCCCCTTATTATACGCAAACTGCGGACAGCGAGAGAGCTTTGCCTTCTATCAAACAACCCATACCCCCTTTTGAAGGTGTGCAGCGCGGCAGTAGTGGATGCAGGGGCAAGTACGTAGGTGGCTGATGAGAAATGAGGAGAGAGACCTACTGTCGTTGGTCCGTCAGCCGATTGTTTCGACAAAGTTGCATGCGAGAGATTTGGTTATGTTTTGTTTTTCTTTATGCTAGCTACGTTTGCGCTTTGTTAATATTTGGTTTTCGATTTTTGTATCAAGTTCCAAATCATTCGATTGCTTTATTGTTGATCGTAGATGGTTCATGTTGTCTTGAGCGAGATGCAATTGTAAAATAGCGATTTTAGAAATAAACGAAGGCATCTAAATATATTTTTTCATATGTTTTGTTCTTTGCGTCAATATTTGAATTTTTAGCGAATATATGAAAGTAATGGCTGGGAAGATTTAATAAAAACAGTATGCTCTAATGCATACACAATAAAGTAAATAACCCCCCCCCCTTCTTCCAAAGACCATTTCAGTGAAAATAAAAATCTCGTCATCGATACGGCTCTATGATTGATGAAATAAACGCTTGTTTACGTTTATAACGTTGTTTACCCATACCGTACATTGTACAGCATATTTATTTCTACCAAATTGCATATAGCGTCAAAAGGTCATCCAGGGCCAACGGATAGGAGCTTCTCGACGCCAATACAACGACTGGCATTGTCGACTCGGTGCAACCCGATCTAATCACTTATCTCGCATGAGAATTTCATCAGTGCGTATAATAAAGTGGCTTGAGCCGCTTGTAGCCTGGTCACAGTGCTTATAATGCGACCAACGATACATCAAAGATGCAAAGATACGTGACTCAACTTTTAATTAGCCTTCCGCTTCCGCTTAGTCCCCCCCCCCCTTCCAAACTGTGTACACCATATCTATAATACGACAGAACCGCGCGACAATAATAATCCAGAGAGCTAAACGCGCACGATTTCAAATTCATCCGAGAAACAGTGCGACGCGGACGAGCGTATACAAAAGAGACAAAGAGCAATTCGTTCGAGAGGATACAACAAGCAATGCACATTATATGGGCATATCATTAGACGTCAATCGGTAATATACTTGGGAATCCCAAATAAAGAAGGAAAAAGAGACACGCGACCGGCGAGAGACAGAGAGAGAGAGAGAAAGAGCAATCAATAAACCCGTTGGCTAAGCAATCATTCCCGCATTAATTCCCGGCCGTGGCGCGTATATACGGACACACCGCATTCCCCAGGCGCGCGAAATGCGCATTATCTCTCGCGCCTGTGGCTGCGCTCTATGCCGCAGCAGCGAGCGTACAGAGCTCACCCCCTCACCGTCCCCCCCTCCTGCGCACACAGACAGAGCCACACGCGTAGACGACGAAACCAGTATCGCGCTCTTTTAGTCGTCACCTCGTTTTTATTCTCGAGTTGTAGCGGTCGACAGCCTCTCCTGCCCGCGCTACGTCCGCTCGCGGGACTTTCGCTGGATTTTCCTCTGTATATATATATACACACCTGAGCGCGCATTCGACCGATCCCGGATCTTATCTCACCGAGCGCCGACCTTTCTTATAAACTCTCTGCGGCTAAAGTGAAGGAGGAGAAGGAAGATGGGGAGAGGAGGAGAGAAAGGCCGCAGAGAATCGGTTTCCTTTTTTCATTCGTTTTTTTTTCACTGTATTCGCGATCGCAGTTGCGCCGCCGCCGCCGCCGCGTGTCCGTCGCTCTCAAGGCTGGCTTCTCTCTTGTAAGATCGTACGATCGTGATAAGCAAGCGCGCAGTTGAGATGGAGAAGAGAGAAGGGCAGAGAAAGGGAGGAAGGGAGTGATAGAGCTCGTTTGATTTTATTATGTTGTATAGATCCGTGCGGTCTACAAAATCAGGAACTTGCCCGGATAGAAGGGCGGGGGGGGGGGCGGGGGGATTGAGTGAGCGAGCAGGGTTAGGGGGAGGGGAAGGAGAGGTTCGACTTATGTCAGAGTCGAGCCGACGAGGTAATTAAATTAATTCCGCATCCATATGGATGAAGTTCCGGACAGCCGCAGAGAGAAAGAGAGAGAAGGGTGGTGGTGGTGAGCATAGCGGAGGCAGAGAATGAGAAAGTTAGTGTGGGTGCGCTTGACAGAAGGAGTACAATGGGACAGGAGTCCGCGAGAGCAGGAGGGAGGCTGCTACAAGAGCAGGTATGGCGGATGGAAAAGGGCGGACCGATTCGGCCTTATACCCATCCCGACGTATGTACATATATGCACGCGAACGAGCGAGCATGGCCGAAGCTGACCATAGCTACGTAGCTTATCTATATATACTTATACATAAATGCACAGGTACGTCTATATCCTGTACATGTGTGTGTATGTAGGTAGTAGTCCCATTAGTTTAGTCGTCGAGATACACAAGGTCGCAGAGCGGGCCAATCCGACTCTTACGTAACGCTGGGGGGTTGAAGAGGGATGTGGGGGCAGGGAGCCATATATTTGCATACATCGATATACGCGCGAGGAGACGGTAGACGCTGCTGCTGCTGCTACTAGTGCCGCGTGAGCTCCAGAGCATAGGAGAAGGAGTCGAGAGAGAGAGGGAGAGGTCAGTAGGAGAGGCGCGCTGGTCCGTCTGGTGCCTATGGCATTTGCATGCAAGTGCCCAGAGCGTGTATATGACGGAGGCTTAAGCAGGTCGCACCTCCCGGCGGAGAGATGCCGTGTTGGCTGGGCAGCACACCGCGAATCAAGCGGGATTACGTCGTTACGCATATTGCACCGCGGGGAGAGGAGAGCCAGGCTCACCGGAGAGATAGAGGCGGCACACTCTCTGGGATGCACGACGATGGACGGAGGAGCTCTGATAATGCCCGAGAGCGCTTAATCTATACGCTACTCCCAATCCTCCCGCACTCCAGACCTTTCCTCTTCGCGTTTTTATCGATGCATGTAGTTTAGCCGCTGGATCGGCTCAACCGCGTCGCTGATGCTATCGCTGCTGGACGATTGCTGCGGAGTCGGCGAAAAATTGAAACTAGGGCTGCCCGTGTGTAGCATGATCCTCCGTGTCTCGGCTAGTCTGCAGCAACCAGAGAAAGAGGGCTAAACGCCAGAGGCGCGTATACGCGTTGCTCTCGCAATATATGCCGCTCTTGGTTTGGATTACAAGCGATCTCACCAGCCCTACACAGCAACCCTTTTTTTTCGTTCTTTGCAGGTTCGGATGACTAGCTACGTGCCCTTCTTTTTTCCCCGTTTTTTTTTTTAGATCTTCGTTAAAGTTACGAGGGGGATGATTTTACGATAAGAGGGAAGGGACACATACACACGCACACGTAGCGACGATGGAGTGGCCTTGTTTTCCGGCGAGCACGCGCGCCTCTTCCATTTGCACTCGATCTCGCGATATCATATAGTGGGAGCCGCGTGTCGGCGAACATTTGCCAAGTACACATAAGCGCCTATATCCCGCAAAGTCTTGCGGGGCACACACACACACACACATCCCGGCAGAGTGAAATTATGATGAGATTTATTCCAGAGGCAGGCGGCCGAGAAGGTTTCGCGAAGAGAAATAATGCGATTGCTCTCGGGCGATCAGCGAAAATTTTAATCTGACGCGACTATCTCGTATAACCAGCGCGCGCGCTCTGTCTCTCTCTCTCCGTACTTGGTACGGAGTACGATGAAGCGAGAGAGGAGGATGGGGGAAAGAGAAGAGGCTTAAGTGCATTATGGAATCAGCCGTCATCGCGAATGCATTAATAAGGAAATGAAAACCGAATAGTCACTCTATATCTCCACATACACACACGTAGAGAGAGAGGCACGCGTGCGTTTCAGAGCCCGAAAATCCATTCTCGGCTTGGAGATTGCGAGCTGCAACTATCGAGCGCGATGATAATTACGAGGACGTAATCATCGGGCCGTTATACTTTAATGAGCATTAAAAGAATTTCGCCAAGAGCTGCTACTGCTGCTGAGGAGAGCGAGAGTGAGGGGGATGGGAGAGAGGGCACGGCTTAGAATCGACGCCCAGGCGGCAAATCGCAAAAGCCACTCTCGCGCTTTGTTCCTCGCAATCTCGACTATCTCGCCGTTCTCTCTCCCTCCCTCTCTTCGTCTCTTTCTCTTGGAGGAAGGAGATATCAAATTACTTTTGCCCCTTTGCGTTCATCTGGCGCGTCCGTTGCGACCGCTCGGAGAGATAGAGACTCTCGAAACGAGTGAGCCAGAGGAAGCGAGAGAGCCAACCTCTTGGTAGATATGGGGGGTAAAGAGAGAGAGAGAGAGAGAGAGAGAGAGAGAGAGAGAGAGAGAGAGAGAAACGGCTTGGTAGGAAGAGAGTGCATTTGGATGATTGCTGGGCGGCTCTGAGAGAGAGGGCCCGCTATTTGATATAGCTTGTAAGTCGCCGCCAAGAGCCGCGCGCCATGGATGAGATTTTGAATATGCGCGCTTCAGGCCAACTCGAACAACCTCCCTCTCACTCTTTCCCTTTCTTGAGAGGGACAGAGAGGGAGAGAGAGCAGCTCGAGTTGTTCCCCGAGTCGAGCAATTAGTGCCCGTGCAAAGCGCTGAGATTGGATTATCCAGATGATTATTATTTTTTTCATTCATAGTAGGATTCACCGGGGATCTGGCTGTCTGTATAGACAGTATTTTCAATTGAACGGATTTCTTTTTTTTATTCCAACTCGATCTTGTTAGCGAGGCCGCGAGGTGGGAAAACTGGGACATGGCGAGGCTGACTAAGATTCAACGCGCTTTAGCGCCGATAAACAGTTTTATTCTCGGCGCAGGCTGCTCGAGAGAGAGTCAGCTGTAGATTACTGTAAATATGGTAGTCGCTTGGTTATTTCTGGGCTATAGCGCCTCGGATCCAACGGATACTAAGTTTATTTTCTTGATGAGCTGGCTTTTATCTACCTTTTACCGCGGTTGTATCTAAATAGACACGCTTACTTATGTACTCTCCTGTGCCTGTGCTTTAACGCAAGATGCGCTTATTTTTTAGATTAATTTAAAATACGTGCACTGTTTGGAGCTATCGTTGCCAATTTTTAGTCTGTGAATGACACGAAAAAATTCTGTTACGACTTTTACTCGAAAATGTCGAATCTATTGAGCAAAAATTTATTTATTTGAAAGACCAAACCGGGAAGACTTTCAATCTATCTATGAAATATAACCGTTTTATGGAAATGGCCGGGGGGGGGGAGGAAGAGAAAAATTTTTCCTTTTTCTTATTGAAAGCGCAAAAAATTTCAATAATGCAGGGCATTTCAAATTCACATTACGCGCGAGCGCGCATTGTGCGAAAGAACGCCAAAATTTATTTCCAACGAAATTTATTTTACAATATACATTTTTACATTATTTCCCCACGGCGAAAATTGGGCAAAATTATTGAATAATCGAGCTACTGCTATGCGAAAATTATTACTTCAACGCGACAAAGCCAAAACAAAAAAAAACAATGAAAATGGCGAGTTTCAATTAACTTTCGAATTGAGTGTGTACATGAAAATTGCATAGTCTCGCTTTTACCTATAACTCGTTACGACCAAAAACGGAAAGCATCATTAAATTCAAATGATATCCCTAACGATATTCATCTTTGGCTTTCCACCGGATAATCCAGCAGCATTGAACTCGTCCAATAAATCGCAACGATCACATCAATATCTCGATGCGATACGTAATACCTACGCGTATCGCGTCCTTAACCGCTTGCACAACGCGTTTGATCGTCTAGCGCTTCGTCTTCTCCGAATAATCTGTCGTAAGAGTTGGAGAGAGCTACGGCTGAAGCACATATAACGTACAGCTTGTGCAAGTATATGATTGTCGCAACGAGCCTCGATTACAAGCCAGTCGCATCCAAAGATATCGTGAATCGCGGAAGAAGCTTGCCGTATGCAATCAAACGAAATCGAAAGACGCTTTCGAGTCTTGCACTCTCGGGCCTGGAAATCGGTGCTTCTGTAGAAACGCAAGCTAATAGCAGCAGCAGCAGTATAGCGCAGGAAGCTATCAAGCAGGCCGGGCTGTGAGCTTATGAATAGCAAATGAAACGGCGGTCAAGGGGCCATCTGGAGCGCGCGAAGCTGCTGCTGCTGCCGCGAGCTGCTCAAACTTTCATATCGGCCCTGCTGCGTGCGTAAGCTCCTCCCTCCCCCTCCATCCTCGACCCCCTTTATTCGCAGTGGGTTTACGCAGCGGAGGGTGACACTGGCGTTCTGGGATTCGATGTATTGCCCTGAATTTTTCACGCGCTCCCTCCCCCTCTCTCGCTCTACTCCCTCATTCTCCCAACGAATTGACCTGGATAGACTCTTTTCTTTTTTCCTTCCCACCCATGAGCTGTATAGCTCTCGCTGCCTTCTTTTCATCCGAGAGGCGCTTGCCAACTAGAGAGCGAGCTAGAGGGTAAACTTGCGAAAAGTACGCCACCTCCTCCTTCTCCTTCTTCCGTCCCCATCCACTTCATTGCTAGCGCTGGGCTAACGAAGTTTTCGTTTATTAATGTCTCGTTTAATCTCCGAGCTAGAGGCAGCGCTGGTAGAGCGAGTCGCCGGGAAAAAGGTTGGCAAAATTCTACGAGTAACCGTATATATATATACTTATATATACTTAAGCGAAGAGAGGGTAGAGGGGCCTAACGCGCACAGGGCAGTGTCGAGTGATTTGGTGATTAAACAAACTCCCCACTACGCCCCGACGTTAGTTTAATTTTGGCACTTTTGTTCTATTTTTCCCTCGTGGGGAGGGGAGTCGGGAGCTTGAGTGTAAAAGTAAAGTTAGGTGTACGTAGCGCTGGTTCGCCTAAGCTCTGGTGCAAGTGCCGAGAGGAGAGGAGGGGAGAAAATTGACAGAAATTTCGACGGAAGTTATGGAGAAGGGGAGGGGGGTAGGATGTGATTGCGGATTTTGAGAGTCAAATACGAAGTTTTCACGAGAGGCTATAGCGCACCGGTTACGACCGCCAATGCGTGTAAACACGGGCAAAAGTAAGCTGAGGCACGTATTGCCGAAAAGCTTGCGTCTGTATATGTGTGTGTGTGTGCGCGCTCAAAGCCGAGACTGGCTCGAATTTACAAGGGAACAGAGACTCGTTTGATGGCTGATATGTGAAACGGCGGGAATTTAATGTTGAATAATATTCTTCGTGACGGCCACGAGCTCACGCGTTTACTCGACGTGGAAGGGTTTTTTTTTAATTTAGAGAGAGTAATGGATCTGATTGTCAAACAAGTCTGGGTTACTATGTACGCAAATGTCGTAAATTATATAAAGCGCAAACTGCGTTTGATTACACCATTGATGCTGCTATTAAGTAAGCGTAAACTAGGGATGTTGTTGATGCTGTGTGTGCAGAGCGTTGTAAAAAGATGTGGGGCTTTTTAAAAGCTTAAAATGCCATTTGGCCGGGACAAAGAAAAGGAAACTTTACTCGAAGCGCGTAGAGCGGTAATTTTCGAGTGCCGGCATCGTGTAATATTTTTTTTACGTTTAGATATAACAGCTGGCCTTTTTTATTTTCGGGGTTTAAAAAAAAAAGAAAGAAAGACGGAGAGATAAAGTGAAGATGACGGTAAAAGTGAGTAGCTTTACAGTCGTGTCGGTATCAAAAGAAAGTACACGACTCCCGGTGAATTGTCGGTGTACTCCTTTGAGCACACTTTAAATTGCTTTTATTAGTTTTCTTCTTCGCTCGGAGAAAGTCGGTACTTTTTAAATGCAACTTCCTCCTCGAAATATTTACTCTTTGAAGACGTTTTGCGTTTCGAACAGGCCGATTCGTAAAAGCGACTTTTTTACGCTTTAATTTCATTTTTGTAAACAACGCATATATCCTTAAAATCCATTCTTTCGGGGTTATAATAATATGAATAATGATTATTTTAATATTTTAATTTTGGCTTAAACGTACGCCAATTTTTAATTTGTATATTGTGAAATATTGCTCAAATAATTCCGATGAACGTTATTAATTTATGACTAAAAATTAATAATTACATACTTATAATGAAATCACGTACCATTTAACGTCGTACGATGAATTTATTTATAAAAAAAAAATCCAGCGATGTTAAATTTTATATGTAATGAAAGCCAAAAGCATCGCTGTTCGAATTATATCGCGAAACAACACCCTTTCGAGCCTGCAACGGCTTTTCCAAATATAAATCGATAAAATTATTAATATATTTAAAAATGTGCATTTTCACGTTAACCACTTACGTACCGAGGCAATATGTGCGAAATTTGTAAAATATTTAATAACATAAAATGATAACGCAGAATTAAAAAAGAAAAATCGTCCTCTTTTGACGACCGTAATGATTCTTTGCCGCTACTATTCTCAAAATATCGAGCTAACGCGATTTTCCAATCTCATATATAAATTGGCATGAAAATCGGATCGTATTCTAAATAAACGTTTTTTTTTTGGGAGAAAAAAAGGCCGAGGAGTTTAATGCGCTCGGCAGGCCGAAGAGGCTTAGTTAATTACGGCGAATTCGCGAGTCCCGCGCGTCGCTTAATACTTGCAGCGAGAGCTTGAGAAAAGGAGCAGAGGGGGTTGAGGCGGGAGGAAGGAGTTTCCAGGGCTATAGGGGGAAAAAGATAAAATTACTAGGCACCGGAGAGAAGCGCGCGCGCCTTCTCTCTATCAATGAAGCCGGTTAGAGAGCGACGAGGTAGATTTAATAGCTCTATTGACTTCTTGTCCCAGGGCCTTTTCCTCTTTCTCTTCGCGACTGCTCACTTTATCAAGGCGAGCGCGGCGAACCCGCTTCTTCCCTCTTTCACTTCGACTCCCTCTTTCCTCCTCTCTCTCTCTCTCTCTCTCTCTCTCTCTCTCTCTCTCTCTCTCTCTCTCTTTTGCTACCACACGGCAATCGCTTATTCAAGGATATACACTTTCCTCAATTTTCGACTGGAGTGCGCAGTCTCATCTACCTCACGAAAAGCAGATAAAGATGGAGGTGAGGAAGAGAGAGAGTGTGAGGGAGAAAGAGAGAAAGAAAACGCCAGGGAAGGGGTATTTCTTTTCAAGCCGTAGGAGAGGCCGGCATCAAATGCTCGCGAGCATAAGAATTGAGTTGGCACCATCTCAAAGTGCCTCGGAAGTCTTCAGATATGCCTCGCGAGTAGTGGTAGGCCCGTCGGAGGAGAGGGAGAAGGAGAAAGGGAGAGACTTTTCGGTAGCGAGTCTTTGACTGCAGCAGCCGAGGCCTTGGTCGGAAAGAAGGACACACGCACACACAAGCTCGCGACAGCTTCAAGGTAAAAGTTTAAGGGGAAGGGGAGTAAAAGATGGCGGAATCACCTGTATACCTAGACATAAAGATATGCGTGGATGCGCCAGAATGAGCGAAATCCAGCGAGAATTCAAGTTAAAGGAACTACGTTTGAATCAAAGAAGAGAGAGAACAGCACAGCAGGTGTACGTCGTCAGGTGCCAAAGATGAAAATTCGACGATTCTCTGGGGATGTAGATTCGAAAGTCTCGTTATTGAGCCAACAACAGCGAGTTATAATTTTTCGTTTAGAGCACGCGCAGCTTTCTCTATCTCGCCCGAGGCTCTGATTAAATTGGCGAAGAGGCTGCGCCGCTTGTCGATTGATAAAAGGGACGTTATATACCACGCGGCGCCAGAGCTCCCATCTTTATTTCCACGGCTGCTGTTGCCGCTGCTGCGGTGGTCGCTTTGATAAATACGTCTCCGGCGCACGTCAAATAAATATCCGCCGGCTCAGCTAGCCGACCTCTGCTCCCCCCCACCCCCTCTGCCATCTCTCGCATCGCGTTCCCACCACTACCCTACTACCTTCCTCTCTCTCCCTCTCTCTCTCTTTCGAGCAAGCTCGCCTCCAAGCCGATAAATCCGATTACACGCGGCTACGCAGGGTTTATTATTTAGACCTTTATGAAATTTTCTCGGCCAACTCTCGTCCGCAGTCTCTCTTGCTCCCGACTTATCGATCGGACGACCTAACAATCCCTTTAATTAAGCATTCTTCGCTATACGCCCGCACACCGCGCGATGGCTCTAAAAACAGTTTATAGAAAGCTCGGAATTCTATCTGTAGGCTCTCTCGCGTAATTGCGCCGAGCAAAAAAAAAAAAAAAAAAGAATAGAGAGACTAACTTCTTTATTGGACTTTGGGATCGTAGCTCATCAGGTCTATAGTCACTGCCTATATGGGTAAGAATATTTACAGAAATAAGTTGCTATTCGATAGGATGATAAAATTAAATAGGTCATAATTGCGTTAATGTTTGAGTTTTGTATATCAGCAAGTAGCATGTAGTGTTGAGTTTACCTTATGATTTTTTAGAACGCGGCAATCAAATGAGTAATAAAATAGAAATGGAGAACGGCAGAGTGAGCGACGACCCAGGTCCGTTGCTCTTTCCACTATATGTGTACTATACGTATTTTTGTGTACGCGACAGTATAACAGAGAGCTTTCGCGTATTTATCAAAGGCTTCGATGCTACCGAAAGTTATGGCGTGTTTTCTAGGTTGTTTCCAACGAAACTTGCCCGGCCGCGCTTTCGGGAGCATCAGCGTTTAGCACGAGAGCGTTTTGCCGCAAGCTCCGCATTACAATAGCAACAAACAGTGAAAGGTTGCGTGTGGGGAAAGGGGCGGGGAGGGTGAGAGTGCGAGAGTCGTGTATACACAGGATACGGAGGAGGAGGGAGAAAGCGGCGCTTTGTAAAAGTTTGGTTTTTCCAGTCCGCGCCAGAAGCGTGCGTGTGTAGTGTGGTCACAGCGAGGAAGAGTCGTACTCGCGGAGAAAGAAGTTTCGCCAAAGTCGCCTTTGTCTAGGAGCGAAGAGCGGGGGCCATTTTTATTTGCGCTCGCAAGCTCGCGGGAGCTGCTGCACCAACCCACCTCCTTTTCGCTCTCGCGCGTGCTGCGAGTCCCGAGGACGCGCAGCCGTTGGAATATAAATTTCATACCGCCCGTCAAAAATAACTCTGCTCCACACTCGGCTTACACGTATACACCCTCTCCCTCTCTCGCTCTCTCGAGCTCCCTTACGCAACGTTTCATTACACGCGCGAATTCCAATTCGCATTCATGAAGCTTTCCTCGCGAGACTTGTACTCTCCTATACGCACACCTACATCTCTGCGTACACAGCCTGTGCGCGCGCGCGTGTCGTAAAAGCCGAGATACCGGCAGATAAAGAGCGAGAGAAGCACTGGATTTAACGCAAAGAATAATGCGAACATTCGCGCAAGCGTTAACGCGACCCGTAGCCTCTACGAGCGGGTTACACTTGAATTTTTGGTTTCTCACGAAAAGGTTCGCCGATGATTACCGGGAGTTTCGCATTCCCGCCCAAAGCCCAGCGGAATCCCGGCGGCTTTTCTAAGCGTCGAAAGGCCGAGTCTTCCGTACTCGGAGGCAGAACCTCCACTGTCGACTTCATTCACGCTCAGACACGGACCGGCCCTGTATACGTTTTTCCCCCATTTTACACTTTGTACGGGGGCGCAGCAGGATGAGCTATCTTATTTAATCTGACAACTCTGTTTTGCGCGCCTATCCCCGCGCGCGAGGCTCGCTTGCCCTCCTTCCTCGTCTTTCTCTCTATATAGCCTTAAGGTACTCTGACCCACATCCTTTGACGCGAGCTCCTCGTCTCATCCGGTCTACTGTATACGCGCGAAAACACTACGTACGGCTTCGTTACTCCTTTTTCCCCCTCTCCCCGTTCTCTCTTTATAGCTCGCCCCGCCCTCTGCTTTTTGTTCTGTTACGTAAACATTACTCTTCTTCTTTCCGTATACGTGCTTTTTACTTTCTGCTTTGTTTTGTTTTAAATACTCGCGCGTCGGTCTCTTTTTTTTAATGAAATTTAATTGTTCAAGCGTGGCCATTTCCAGACGATAAGCGAGACGAGGGAGACGAGAGAGAGGTTGTTTGCGAACGACTATATAGATGAATTAATGTTGTACTTTTACCGGGGAAAATGATAATGCAATAATACCGAAAATAAAATAATTTGCATAAAATTCGCGAGGTTTTCAAGCACAAGCTGCCGTAATTATTTAATATACGTATATATATAAAGCACGAATCAGACGCAGCGCGTATGCCCGTAATTTTCTCGCAACAATCACATATATTTTTTCATTAAGCATTAACATTTTAACAAGGCGTTGGAGGGCAAAGGGAAGGGGTAGATAGGGCGGAGTAACATTTGAAAGCTCAATTTCTTATTCATGAGCTTTGATTGTAAGCCAGTCACTCTATCTCTCTTTCTCTCTCCCGCGTTTGACAATTTATGCCGAAATTATTTATGCGACAACGCGCCCATTTTATCAACTGCCCCGAGAGCGAACGCGCGCGCGCGTGAGCTGCTATGCGCCTCGTACTTTGCATTGCCGTCCAAATCCTCTCCCTCCCCCCCGGCTTCTCTCTTGTCGCAAACAAGAATCACGAATCAACAAGTTAAATTTATAATCCACACCGAGAGAGGTCGAGGGCGCGCTCGCGTCTGCCTGGTAGAAAAATTGAAGCGCATAACTTTCCTAACGAACCCCCACCCTGCCCCCTGTCCCTTTATACTTGTACAGGCTTACACGATTCAGCGCGGCATTTCTGTGCGGAACGCGGTTGAAACGTAGAAGAAAAAAAACAAACAAACAAATCGAGTCGAAATCAAGCCCTCAAGGCTTTTTGAGCGCGGCGCTCTCGACGTGGCAAAGAGACTCGGCCGCAAAAAGCTCGGCGGCGTCCATTAGAAAGTGTATAACAACGAGTGCCGGCGAGGCTGCTGCGCGTGTGCATATAGCCTCGTTGTTTCGCTCGAGCAGGCCCGGCACACGCGCACTTAAACCGCTCCGAAAATAACGCGCGGCGAAACCGCGAACGCGTAGCTCGCGAGTTTGCGCGACCACCCGCCCCGCGCGCTTTCTGCGCTTTCACGTCCGTTTATTTCCTAAAAAGCAAACTTCTCATTCTGTTTGCCGGCTATCTACTGTTGCCGCTGCCGCTGTTGCGCACCGCCGTGCTTTATAACCAAAAGCTCGGCCCTTCGCGCTCTGGACTTAAAGCTCCTCTCGGCCCTTTTGGCTTGGCTCTATTGCTGTTTCTGCCGCGGTGCTGGTATGGAGTGTACGTATAGTGCCGGCGCTACGGTCCCGGGGCGGCGGCTTAAAAATTGGCTTGGCAAACGGTCAAAGTGCAGCCGGCCCCAGCGGGAGAGCCGCCGCCAGCCTCGAGTTTACTTCTTCCTCCTTATATACACTGGCTCTCTTCTTTTCGACCCTGCCCTGCGTCCCCTCCTCCCCTCCTGCGTCTTCCAACTCCTCCAACGAATTCAAGCTCCCGCTATCATTTACTCCTCGAGGGAAAGAGAGAGAGAGAGAGAGAGAGAGGGCGAAGGAGACGCCGGCACTTGGCCGCGATTGCATCTGGCGGCCGAAAATTTCCGGGGATTCCCGGGCTTTCTACCGTTACATCCCTTCTACTCTCGGCATCCCCCGCTCTACGCCCAGCTCTCTCTCTCTCTCTGGCGCGCGCGTTGCACGGCCGTCTACGCCCGTCTCGCTCCGGCAATTTCCCGCGAGATAAGCGAATGCGTTATCAAGGAGAGGCCGATGGCGCGCCTGGGACTCTGCAATATCGTCCTTTCATATTGTATACCGACATGATTTTCGGCTTCTGCCGGCTCCGCCACCTCGCCTCTCCTACTCCTCTGCACATTTCAAACGATTACTCTCTCTCTCTCTCTCTCTCTCTCTCTCTCTCTCTCTCTCACTCACACTCTCGAAATATTACACCCATCATCTGCTTCGGATTACATGAATTATTAACACCTTTCGACAATGCGCGCACTCCACACGTACAATAGGACTTCCCGCACGAGGGAGCGCGGGCTCGCCCACTGCACTCACGGAAATGAGGAGGCGTAAGCGGGAAATATGAAAACAAAAAAAAAAGGAGCGAGCGCGTTGTTGTTGTTTTCATCCTTTTTTTGCACTTGAATTCTCCCATTTTAAATACGCGCGCCCTCTCTTTCTCTCACACTTGCGTGCAATGGTAATTAGCGTTCGAGGGTCGTAAAGTTAAAAAAACACGGAGCTTATTAACACGCGTGTTGCTCGTAAATTTCGTTATGTGTCGCCCGCGTGCTCCACGGCACATTGCATTCCTTTAATATTTTTACATCGTAAACCCTGGTGGTTCCAATTGAGCGTTCTAATATTATTACAGCTCCGCGTGTACGCACGCGATACCCAAGCGAGTGGGTTTTCCAAGGATGAGGGGGTATAAGGAAAAAAAATAAAAGGAGGCTCTGAATATTTAAAACGCGAGTTTCTTTTATTTCGAGTATAATCTACCGCTTGAATTTCGCTAGCGAATCCGGCCTCCCTCCTCCCCTGCCGCGCACTTTTGCTCGCGAAAAGTATGCAAGTGAGGACAAAGGAGAGCACGTTGCGCTTAATTCTATTTTGTTGTCTCAGCACACTTTTAAGACGTTTTGTCCCCCGGAACAACTGCCGCTCTCCTCCCTTTCTCCTTTCTCCAATATAATGAATGCCGACTCGTTAGAGCAAAAGAAAATCGCCCCCGCTATTTTCATTTTTAAAATGGCTCAAGGTAAACTGTCTCTCTTATTGCGCTAGTATTGCCTTAAAATTGTGCCCCGGACAAACCGGGGATCTTTTCAATTTAGCGAAGATTTTCTTTTATTTTCCTTACCGGACAAATCTTAATATAATCTCTCTTAATTAAGAGACCGCTTAACGCTATTATGTGCGAAGATTGTAGGGAAAGGGGAGCTGTTGGCTGTTCTTTAACAAAAAAAAAAAAAAATAAAATAAAATAAATTAATATAATATAAATATTCGAACGAGTGAACTATTCTTATTCTATTCAATTAGAGGCATCATTTGTTTCTTTTTTTTTCATTTGAAAATAATGAATTTATTAAACATAACGAGTGTGTCAAGGTTCTTTGCCGACAATGCAATTGTAGACGCGGGCTTACGTAAGCAAACGAACAGCCACGTAAGAATTCACGCAACGCCGCTGCGCTTTTTATTTCGACGAAAGTTCATTGTACTTTTGCAACAGTGAGTTCTGTTGTTCCAGTTGCTTCTCCTTTGTCCCGTAAACATATATTTTTTTCCAACATCAACGCCCAAACGTCGTTTGAAAATGTTGAAATGGATCTTCCGCTGCATATCAAGTTATATGCGCTTAGAGTTTATTTCATATCTAATCTCTAATGGTTTGATAACATTAATTGCGAGCGGCATCAGTGTAGAAAGTTATGTAAGATAGACGAGTGAGATACAACGATTAAATGAACTGTGAGTCACGATGAGAAATAGAAGAGTAAGGTGTTGGAAGCTGATAAGACTGTTTAGTAAACGCGCTATGCCATTGATGTGGCTATGCGTAGGCATCCTTTTTCAAACGCGCAATTTCTTTTATTCGATGCTCGATATCGACAGTTTACGTATTCAAAGATCACGTTTCCAGCGCTAAGAATGTTTGATTTGGACTAGAGTGGCCGCGAAGCTGAAAAGAAAATGAAACAAGTGGATGGAATTTTGAGTAGTCGTTTTTCTTTTTTTTGCTTTCTTTCCGAGAATAATTCGCTAGAACTAATTTGGATATCAAAATAATCGCAAGAAAAGTAAGTTCGCAAGAGAAACATTATTTTTCTCGGGGGAAAATTAATTTAGATTACGAAAAGATCCGTAAGAATTTTTAATAATTCTCTTTAGCTTTTTTTTGCTCGCGTTCATTTTTGCCGTGCTTTTTCATTATTACGGTAAAGGCTTCATAAGCTCTGTTACACGAGTTTTGCGAGTAACGCGGCTGCCGACATTTCCTAAATCCATAGTTTCCTCATTAAAGAGTATTTGCGAAAATTATCGTAATTCATGACGCAAGATGTACTGTTTGTGAATAATAACCAAGGCCGCTGCTTCTACGAAAAAAAACGAATAATAAAAATACGAAAAAAAAACAAAACATCAACGCTGAAGCAGCAAAAAATTACGTTTCTAGAATTCGTCGGAAAAACAAGCTTTAGTATTATTAAAGAACATCATAAAATAAAACGTATTATTTTCGTTCATTTTTCTTCTATAGCAGTTAGAGCGGAATGAAAAATGTTGCTTTATGATTCTTTTACCAAGAGGATGAGGGAAAACTTATTTTCCGGCGCAACGCAAAATATAGTTGATTGCATGTAACGCGATTTTCTATCTTTTTGTGTTTTTTTTCTAAATCCTATTCCGAGTTAATAATAGACCGAATGACAAAATAATTGTGTTCGCATACTTCTTATAAAAGAAGAGAAATGCGAGTTTCTAATAATGCTCATTTAATAAAGAGCAATTGTTTTAAATAATTTTAGAAGAAAAAAGGCTTCGACCTGGGTACATTGTAATTTGCTTTATACGAATAGAAAATAGTCGATGAGCTCGAACTTATCGCATCGTTATAAAAAGTCATAAATTTGCTTCGTTCACGAGTTAATTTGATGTTTACAGCCAGGAAAATAGCAATATAACGCTAATAGACCGCCTTGAGAAAGCAGTCGGCATTTCTTGTTAGTAACGCACTAAAGATTACTTTCCGTTATTTTTTTCATTTTATCTTTATTTTACGTTACTTTCACAGCTTCAAAATTTTCGTGAGTCGCGAAAATAAATAATAATGCCGCACTGAGAAATCCCAGTAGCGCAGTCGTTCCATTTTTGAATTTCGACTTTATCTCCATATCCTCGGAAAAGCAATTTTCTATATAAAAATCAACGGAGCTCGCTGTCGGATGCTTTAAAGAAACGCCGCAGCAGCCTCTCTCTCTCGATACAACACTCCGCGAGCTCTCGGCGAAAATGAGAGTAAAGAAACGTTGCGAAATCGAAAAAAAAAGAGAAAAAGAAAACACGAATCAAGTGGCAAAACGAAAAGCCTCGTGGTAATTGCGATTGGCGTGCACGAGAATCGGCGTCATTTCATCGGCTTTGTGTAATAACTCGCGGCTGTAGGATGAAAAATCCGAAAGAAGGTGCGGAAGCAACTTCACCACGTGCTACGATCGATGAAACGACTTTCCGTGAACGAGAGGAAGAAGAAGAGCGCTTTTCTAGCGCTATGCTCCTTTCACCGTTTCCTTAGACTTCCTTTGACGAAAGTAATCCAGCCTCTCCGCCCCTCCTTACTCGCAGTATTTGTTTACGCATTCTCTGGGGAATTATTTACCAGGTACCAAAAACGCGCGTACGGCTCTGTGCCGGGAGGGTCGGCTTTTGTAGAAATGTCGACCGACGCTGCTGCTGCGTGTATGCGCCTCTGAATAATTCGAGACTGTCCTCCTGCGCAACGTGCGTGCGTGTGCCTCTGTGTGCGGTTCTTTCTGCCGAGAGCGGGTTTTTTGTTCGGGAATTCCGACCAATTGAAATTTTAATTTCGCACAATTTTTTATACCTGGCGAACGTTTGAAGTATTCAAGAGGCGGAAGTACTGCCTCCCCTTTTTTCCTTTTTTTTTAGAGGTGGGAAAGAGACTGTGTTAAATACCAGTTTATTTTTCATTATTGAATTGGTAGGATTACGGATTGATGGGTAGTTTGTTTGTTTGTTTCTATGTACACTTGTTCGGTCAAACAAATGTACATAGAAATATTAAGAGGAGGAAGTGTCGACCGAGAAAGCGGGAGTGAGAGAGAGAGAGAGAGAGAGAGAGAGAGAGAGAGAGAGAGAGAGAGAGAGAAACTACTTGGGGCCGTACTGGCCTCTTGGTTTTCCACGCCCTTCTAAACTTGATTACTTTACTGGTTTAAGTTGGCGAAGTAACTCCTTTATAAGCCTCTTCCCTCCACGACGAGATCTTTAAAGTCAAGAGACTCGTGTAATTCGAAAGTTTAAGTAGCCAACAAAGTCGTGCTGCTCTCGGCTGTTTGATTCTTATTTCGTACAAAAGAATAATTACACCCAGCGGTGAAGGACGTGCATTTCAACGCGGAAGCCCCATCGCCCCTAAGACTCCCTTCCCTACGAGAATAAAAAAAGGAAAAAAAAATAATGGAAAAGGAAAACTCAATTTTGCTTAACAATACCCCAGCTCCAAGGCTGATATACAAACTTTTTGCAATATCTCGCAGCCTAGTATTTACGAATCATCGTTTTCGTGCGTACCTTAATCGTCATTAATCTTCGAAGCAAGCTCAATCTTTCAAAACGCCATATCCTCGAAACCGAAAAGAAATATTAGCGTCTTAATGAAAATTCTCTTTGAAAACAAAAATCCTTTTTTTTTTTGTTTTTTTTTTAAGAGGGTGTAGCGAGGAGGGAAAGAAGGTGAGCAAGGGGAAAAGGTTTTACAAGGATTTTCCTCTTTTCGAGAGCAGCGCCGGTACCATAAATCTCTCGCGGCTCGCGAAAACGGGAAAACGCGCGTAGAGAGAAAGAGAGCGAGGGACGCGGACAAACATACACAGACACACACCTTGGCGTGTGTTTCCGAGAGATATTTTTCGGGGCGCAGAGAGCGACATTTCAATGCTCCGTTGACCATCTCTTCGTTTTCGCTTTTCGCAGAGTGTAACGACAGAAGGGGATATGCTGCTTGAAAAGCGAAGGATACGAGAAAGAGGGGGAGAAAGCAGTGGCAGCAGTACTGCTCTAGTCACTAGAATCTAGTGATAAATCAAGGACAAGATCTTTGATAATAGACGAGAGCTTGTCAAGCAACGGAGGGTGACAATTTTTCCCATTTTCTCCGTGCACAGGTGTAGGCACGCGTGGATTGTACGTAGGTCTTTGAGACCGAGATTTGGCAGCTGAGAAAATTGAATTTGATTATTGTCTATAAATACACCTACGGGTGAAAAGTGATGAGAGCCTGATTGAAAAAGGTCAACGACTCTGGTGGATGATTATGCGATAGGCCATCGCTATATGCTAACCAGGTATTGGCGCGCGAAAAAACAAGCGCGCGCTCTCTCTCTCGAGAGAAAGAGCAAGTGGTTGCCGTGGGGATGGATAATTGACGGCGATTAATATTACGGGAGCGGGCAGGAGCGGCTCTCGCACCTCGTTATCCGCTCTCGCTGACAATGAGGCAAACAAGTTCGGGCGCCTCCATCGATCCTCCTCCTCCAGCTCTTTCTTAGTCCTCGAGAAGCTTCCACAAATACCCCCTGTGCTATATCCACCTTCCTTTAATTCCAGCTGCACGGATACAAACTCGCTTTCTCCCTCTCTCTCTCGCCTCCCCAGCGACCTACTCCGTCAAAGCCGCTCCTTTCGCCGGGCTGCTATAATTGGGAGAAGAAGCTCTGGGCTTCTCTTCTTTCGGCATTGCCGGGGTAAAATAAAAGAGGGCCCGCTCGGCGGCGCTTAGTTGCAGGGCTTCTTTCGTTCTACCTCGACGCCTATATTTCTCTCTTTCTATGCCTGCACACAATACTCCGTACGACTTTCCGCGTGTCGACTTGTGTTTAATTATATAATATTAAGTAAAAATATCGTCGCGAAAGAATTAAAAAAAGTAAAACAAAATTTAGCATAGGCGCGAACAGTCGCAGACCCAGGCGACGACGCTCGCTCGTTAATAAACGCCCGACAATCGAGCCTCAATCTCCGGACGCTCGTTGTTCTTCAGAAGAGCCCTCGGCGCGCGAGAAGATGCTGCAAGGGTTATTAGAGATGCGCGTCCTCTCTCGAGAGACAGCCAACTTTCATCTCGCTCCATCAGTCTAGCTTCGTGTGTGCCGCTGCGCTGTTCACGGAAATTAGGAGCAAATTGATTGTTAATTACCGGACAGAGTTAGAACTGGGCCGAGGGAGAGGAGACAAGCTTCCAAAATATTTACTCGCACCGTTGAACATCGGCAAACCTTCGCCCCCTCTCATTGCTCCCGCTGTATATACACAAGCATCTATGTTTGTTCTTTTACACTTCTGTATTTGTTAGGCAGGTTAACCACCCCCTCCCCCCTTCATTCTCGCGATATTTTCATTTGCGTCACTTTAAACGTTTCGCAGTACTTCAGAGCGTCCGACGACTAAGCAGAGAGACAGAGTTTTGATTTCAATTAAGCCATCGCCGTTGCGCAACAATTATAACCGATAAAATGTTTGCGTCAATTTTTCTCCTTATTTTTCCATTGCGAGAGACAATAATACCGGTTATTTGTAAAGAGGCCGAATCGCTTTATAGCCGCGCGCGGGCTCGTTTTGTCTCCCCGGCGAAATAACGTCTGTAACTTTGTTTTTGTACCAATCGCGACGAGTATCGACTTCCCGCATTTACAAGCTCCAGCTCTCTCTCTATATATAGCTCTAGCCCTATCCGCAAAGTTCAATTTTGTAACTGGTTTCGAATCGACTGTGGTATATCGGTTTATATAGGTGGAAAAGGGAGGATAGTTTCAGAGTTAGTCAAGCCGAAAAGATGCCACGTGCACGTATTCCTAGGTAGGTATGCCTGTGTAAGATATCCGTGCTAGTGCCTGTGTGTATATCGTAAACAGCTGCTGATTGGAAGGAATCGTAAGCGAAATCGAACTTGGCCATATCTCTAGACGCTTGCTAATCGAATGACGATTCCGTTTCCTCGATTCTGATGGGTTATCCATATATATTAAGCCAAATTGATCTCGCGCAGTCGTCGGTGCATGAAATCAAATCAATCTACTCTTATTCGATTATCGGGGTTATAATAATCATTATTATGGTTGTTTTTTTCATTCTAATAAATCAACTCCATTGAATGAGATATGGAGAAAGAGAGTGATAGAGAGAATGGCTGCGTGCAAGTTGATGATTTATATTGTTGCGTAAGTAATGTGCTAACGCGTTAAATTGTTTCCAATTCGGTAATAAAAGACAATAAATGACGCGCGATCAGTTGAGAGAATGAGAGAAAAAAAAAATAAAATTTTATATCTCGTATCAAATTCAAGAGTTACGGGCGATGAGCCTGACATTTTATTGAGCCGTACCAGTCATAGCGAACGACTCGAGGAATCAAATAACGCTCGGAACAATTGATAATTAAATAAAACGCGCGCGAATCGTATACAGCCGCGTATATACGTATATAGGATGGGCCCAGCCTGGCGCACAGGAGTTTTTTAGCTGCCAAAAAATCAGCCGGCAAATTGAAAGCTTTTAAACGGCCCGGGAGCACACGAGACTGGCTTGCCAGCCAAGCCTTCGCAATCATTCAAGCGTACGTATAGTCATCGACGTAGCTCCCGGACTTTGCTGAATTTGAATTCCACTGAATTTTTCATCAGTCAATTATCAGAAATCCAATTTCCCGCTATACTGCGCCGCGAGCGTCGGCTCTGTCCCAATGCTGATGCGACGAAAAACAAGAAAAAAGAAAAGAAGAAAAAATAAAAACGTCAGACTCGGTGGAAAATTTTGCGTCGAGAGTCAAATTAATACCGAGCAATTAAGCCTCTGCGTCGAATAGGCTAAGGATAGTGGGATTGGAAGAGTGGAAGCGACGTGAGTCTTGAAGAAGATGCAGCCGGTCACGTTTACGTTAGGGAGCGGGTGAGCCTAGCTCGCCGGAAAGATGGGAGAGAGGCCTGGCAATCAAGCGGTCGCAGCCACGTCAGCATAGGAGGGGCGTCCGTCGATAGAAAGGTATAGGGTGGAGCAGGGGGGTATAGGGGGAGAGCTGAGGCTAGACCGGACAAGAGAGCAGTCGCGAATCGAGGGGAGCCAGGGCGCGGAAGCAGGTGAGACTGGAAAACGGAAGACGCGATCGGCTACCCCAGCATAAATGCATGCACAGCGCAGTTGCGAGATAGCTGCGAGGAGGAGGAGAAGGCACAACAGGGGGAGGTAAGGAAGTGCGGAAGGTTCGTTAGTATTTCTCTTATTGCGCAAGGCCGGCGGCGCTGGCGCAGCAGTAGCTGCTCCTTTCATCTAACCCCCCCTTCGCCCCCTCGACGATAGACAAGGCTGATTAGCAGAAGCAGCCACGAGGTGAGCTTCGTCGTGCGACGTCGTCGCCTGATTAGGCTACAGCTCCTCCTCCAGGCTTCACCCCTTCCCCCCTCCTCTCAAGTCTGTCTTTGCTTAGCGCCTTGCCAACGCGCGGATGACTGACGCGCGAGTAGTGTGTGTAGCACCAGGGCCGGGGAGCGAATTTGTCTGCGCCTCTACAAAGATGTGTATACATATATATACAGGTGCGAGAGAGAGAGAGGGTAAGAGGCAGTGCTGAAATGTCGTTTTATCACGGGGACTCCTCGCGAGCTTGCCTCCGGGCTAAGACGCCGAGGCAGCGCGAAACGACCTGACACCACCGCCGACGCGACGTGTCAGCTCGGTTTTCTTTTTTATATGTAGTGTACACGCTTGGCGAAGCTCGACGGAGAAGAACTACCGCGTCTGGCTTTGGCTGGAGCTCCACCGGATGGAGATATCCCTTTTATTATTTTGTCATTTTGATTACGAGGAACAATTGGATTTATCGTTTTGTCTGCTACGCGCGCGACGTCTCTGCTAAATCAACGCTCTTTTGTCAACGCGTTCGCTCTGTCTCCGTGTGTGCGTCGACTAGATATTTGCGTTAGGCGAGCTCTGTAGAGTAAGATGTTGAAAGTGGAAACGTGCGGTTCGTTTAACCGAACGTGTGTGTCTGTGTGTTCGCGTCGGCTAATGGCGAAATGTTTTATTCACCGAAGAGCAGCGGCAAATTGTTGGATGAACTTGCGGCATTTAATTAGGTTCGTTTCACTTCATTGGGCATATTAGACCGGCATAGACGACGGAATAACGTACTCGCGCGCTCTAGTTGTAAGCCAGAAATTTTACTACTCAATTGACTACTCCAGTGCGAATATTATTGCTTTGATTGGGCCGATAAGCTATAATTACAAATCTCTTTGATCGCATATTCGTTTCGAGAAGTTTAATCGTGATTCGATCTTTCAAACTCAAATATCACTCGGCAGTAATACGGCGATTAAATTTAAATTTCTCAAAATTTTTCAAACGCGAATTTATTTTCAATGCTTTTCTCAAACTTTTAAACAAGCTGAAAATTTTGTTTGGATTTTGAATGGCGCGCAGGAAATAGTAATAAAAAGATAGCGAGAGAGAGAGAGAGAGAGAGAGAGAGAGAGACAGTTGCGTTGAGCGATTAAATTTAAATTACCATGCAGACAGCATGAGGGAGCAAATAGCGAGCTTGGCAAAGTTGCATCGAGTTTACCGAGAGAGAGAGAGAGAGAGAGAGAGAGAGAGAGAGAGAGAGAGAGAGAGTCGTTCTATTTTAGCGCCATGAAAAATTCTGCGTTTATTTCCCATTAGAATCCTCGGGACTATTTTGCGCCTAACTGGAGAAAAAGTCAATCTTTTTTTCGTTCTTTCTCTCTTCGCAATAGAGAAAGAGAGAGAGAGGGGGGGGGGTTTTCAACATAACGCGAATCGCCGCTTAGAGAGCGGCAAGTCACTCTCATCTCAAGTTTAAAACTCATTTTCGCCGAGCACTAGTGTCACTTTCATCAACAACTTTCTTTTGAATTTAAAAGCGAACACCTTGTCGTCGCTCGCAAAAATCCAAGGGAGAAAAGTCAACGGGAAAAAGAAGAAGACCGCGAAGAGGAGGCGGAAGAAGAGAGAGAGAGAGAGAAAAAAGAAAAGATTACACGCGCATCCGCACGCCGCAACTTCTCCCTGCCCTTTCCCCATCCCCATGTCGCCGCCTCTCGCCGTCACCTCGAAATTAAAAAGGATTAATATTTTAATTGAACAAACGAAATTAACTCTCGCGTGAATTTCATTTTTCCCACCACCCTCCAGACCCCTCTACCCTTCCCCCCCTCCCGCAACGTCTCCCACCTATTTCTCCGTCTCTTACTTTTACCCTCACGTCCGCGCCGATAATTAAATACTTTTAACGCAATTCGCAGCCGGAGAGCTAATTAGAAACTTGGCTTGGCTATAGGGGTCGAGGAGAGAGAGAGCTTGGGGGAGTTTTTTCCGCCTTTGGCTCGGCGCCGTCGATTTCCCGGCGCTAGCCAGGTCTGTATACGTATACGCGCTTGGCCCTGGGGGAGAGAGAGAAGCAAGGCCTCTTGTGATTGCGGCTTACTGCAGTCGCCAGTCAGCCGAGCGTGCGGCTGCGCAACGGCTAGCGAGTTATTGCCCTCGCGCGCGAACCAGCCTCTATACCGCGACTCCCCGACGACGACGACGACGATGACAAGTACGACGGCCAAGCCGCCAGGCCGCGCCTTCATTATGGCTCGGGCGGCGCGCGGCAATTAAGGCGAAATTCAATATTTACAAGCTAACAAGGCGTTCGCTTTGCTTAGGTATCCCTCGCCCACCCCAGCCCCTCGCCACCATTCCCCTCATTGCCGTTTTTTGCCCAGAGCGACTTTTGCACCCGCCAACCCTCTAGCGCGTATCCGTAATTAATGCGCATGCATTTCCGCTCTCTCTTTCTCGTTTTCTTCTATTTTTAATTTAATTTCAAAGTCGCTAGCTTATTACCCCGTGATAATGAATTTTGCGATGTGCAATTTAATTCAATTTGAAGAAAATTCGAAATTCAAAGTTAGACCGTGAAAAGGGAACGATAGGCATTTTTTGTTCCTATTAAAAGCAATCGAATGTGCTTAAAATAAATTATCCGTATGGATAGCTATATCGTTATCGTTTCTATAGGTTATCTTATTCCTGATACACTGAGAAAAAAATATAGTCAAGTCAACTAAAACTGTACTGTTAAATATCAGCAACCGAACTTACTGTTGGTTTAACAGTACAGCTTTGTTGGCTT